>CAUYON010042045.1:0-14251 GCA_963573935.1 Arctocebus calabarensis | reverse complement strand
TCTTTATATAGTGATCAAGAAAATGCCATGAAGGCTATCTGTAACAGTACGATCAAAACATTTCTGAATGTATATGAATCGTGCCCTATGATTGCACCAATGTACAGAATTATGATTCAATAAAATTATAAAAAAAAGATTTTTCTTTAGTAAAATAATCTACTAACTCATTGCATACATATGCATAGCTTATGTTTACAATTAGAAATGAACATTGACTATCAACATAGATTTTATCTAAATAATTAAAATACATTAAAGGAGAACAAAATGCAGATTTCTCAACATAGCTATTAGAAGTTCACATATCTGGTGGAAGTGAGACAGTGAAATCAGCTGTTTGTCTTTTATTTGGTCTTTTGATGGTAACATACCATTTCCTTGCTATTACTATGGCATGTCTAGGGAGAGTTTAGTTTGTGTTTTTCTGGCTCATAGTTTGTAGTACTCCTTGGATTTATGACTTCATGCTTGTTGACTTTCACATAATTGGAAATTTTAAAATCATTTTCTCCTCAAACATGATCTTTCTTCTTCTTTTTTTTATATTCTAGTCAGGACTACAACTAGAAGAATCTTAATCTTAGATCTTTCCCTCTGTCCTCATTCTTTCCTACATTCATTTTTGTATTTTCATCCTTTCTTTTTTCCTCCATGTTTAGTATGAATATTTTCTTCTTAGTGATAATCTATTTCACTGATTTCCTCTTCAGCGTTGTCAACGCTGCTGCTAATCCCATTTAATGAGTTCTTAATTTTCATTATTATATTTTTGAGTCACAAAGCTTTTCTATGTGATTTTTTAAAATGGTTTTTAGTTGTTTGCCACAATTATTTATCTTATGAACTCTTGAATATTTATCAGAGTTACTTTAAATTTCATGTCTTACAACTTCAATATTAAGATCTTCAGTCTATTTCATGTATCTTACTTCCTGGTATGACAAATTTAAATAATATACTAGACACCTGGTAGGAAAGAAATTACAGACATGATTCAAAGCTCTAAATGCTGTTATTCTTCTCAAAAAAGTTATTTCTGTTTTGGTGAAGGCCTGTCATTTTCTCTTCAGTCTTAGTTTTCTTTTTCAGTCTGTCAGAGGTCCTAACTAAAACCTATGGAGTTTATCAAGATCCATCCTGCCTACTGGGCTCTGAACTAAAAATATTTCCTTTCCATTCTGTACTCTCAGTTCCTGAGATAGAAATTGGCAAATGTCTGGGCGGCGCCTGTGGCTCAAAGGAGTAGGACGTCAGCCCCATATACTGGAGGTGGTGGGTTTAAACCTAGCCCCAACCAAAAACTGAAAAAAAAAAAAAAATATTGGCAAATAACTTAACAAGAAAGATCATGCTGAATGTTGGGCTCACCACTTTTTCTTTCTTGTGATCAGGAAGTATTTTCCATTACTATTTTATCCATGTTACCTGGTTGTTCTCAGCATTGTTCTGAAAGAAGCCATTTCAACCATTGTTGAAAAATCAACAATATAACAGGGAAACTAAATTTAAAAATACCAATTTTGCAATTTAGTTTGAATTATAGAAATATATTCATTTGCCATACTGCAACAATTTTAAAATGGTTGCATTCCAAGTAATATGAATACTTCTTAGATTATCAATTTAAATTATAAGGGAAGAATAAAAAAGATTGCTTCAGAAAAACATTTTATGGAAAAGCAATGGTTTTTTACCATGAAGAAAAATTATGAAGAACAATGAAGATATTTTCTAAATAATGTTAAAAATAACATTATGGCCAATTTCAATACCTGATTTTAGAAGAATAATATATTATCCTATTTATTCATTCTTTATGTGTGAAATGGTTTAATAAAATTTTAATAGTTTAATAAAACAGCTTATTAAAATTTGTTTAGTCCGTGAATTAATGAATAATGAAATGCATAGTTTATTTATAATATTTTATCTCTATTGGGGTACATTTATCTCATATCTCTCCAGTGTATGGGCATAACTTTGATAAAATTATTTTTTTATTATTATTTGCCCTTACTTTTTTGGTTATGACTCCTGTTGCCTTATTTGGTTCCTGGCGCATTCGCATATTTTCTCTCTCTCTGTAAGCCTTTCTATACTCTATGGCTACTCAAAAAGTATCTTGTAGGCTTGTTGATCCTCTTGAGTATATGTGTTTGTTCTTGTTTGTTTATACATATGTCTGATGTGCTAGCAGCTGATATCTTTTTAAAAAAAAATCCTTTTTACTCCTCTACTTTCTTTGGATTAGTACTATAATTTTCTTTTTTTAATATTATAATTTCCATTCGAATATTTACTTATTTTAGTTTTTCTAAAAAAATAAGTGCTTTTAAGACTATGTGTGTTGGGTGGTGCCTGTGGCTCAAAGGGGTAGGGTGCTGGCCCCATATGCCAGAGGTGGTGGGTTCAAACACAGCCCCAGCCAAATAAAAAGACTATGCATGTCCATTTCTCTGTCATTCTGCTTATATTTATCTTATAAGTTGCTTATCCAATTATTGTTCATCCTTAATTAGGCAAATTTAACTTGATGTGACTATAGATAAGTTAATCATATTTTCTGCCACATCTGTCAGCTTCACTCACCATTTTATGTTTTTTATTTTGAAGACTGTGCCATTTTGACATTCTTTTTTGTTGTTGTTGTTGGCAGTTTTTGGCTGGGGTGGAGTTTGAACCTGCCATCTCTGGTATATGGGGCCAGTGCCCTAGTACTTGAGCCACAGGCACCGCCCCCTTTTTGGCCACAGGCACCACCCTCTTTTTGACATTCTTATTTCACATTTAAATCCCTACTGCCATTTGGAGTGAAGAATCTATTTCCAAAGTGAACTCATCCACTTGAGAAGAGGACTGCTTCATTATTACGCGATGACTCTTCACATAACATGTGCCAGGCACACTGCTGTTGTCAAGATCCTTCTTGTTAATGTAAGACGTCTGACTGATGAGGTGAAAATAGTGAGTTCCAAAGCCTTGTAATACTGATTTGAGGCCCAAGACTTAATCATGGACACAGGAAAGTTAGAGAGTTGAAAGGACTTAAAGAGTTGAAAGGTATCTGTGGTCAGAGGCTTGAGAGGTGAGCCGCTGCAAGCAGTAATATGCCTTTTTTATGACTATATGAAGTAATGTTTGGGATGGAGTAAAAGTTCAGTGAGTTTCACTGAAAACCAAATATGCATGACATTAAATACACCGCAGAATGGTGTTTGATTTGAGATTTGTCTGAAGATGCTATCCATACTCCGGGTCACTGAGCAGAGTGGAGAGGACCAAGCAGTCTCTATAGGGGAAGGTCACAGGTGCAGTGCTTACCTCAAGGGCAATCAGGCCTCCTTAATACCGGGGAAGGAGAAGAGTGTTCATGAAAGAGCTTGAGAAGAACAAGGTAGAGCTTGTTACCTATAAACCTTACTTTCCAGCTGGAAAAGTAAACAGACTTGAATCTTACCATAACAGGAAAGGCAGAGAATTACAGAGTTCTAGTGAAGCAGTTAATGGTGGCTGTCTCTTTGTGTATCTCAGCATTAACCAAGTCCTGGGTTTATTGCATTTCAAGAGAGTCTTCATCTCTGCAGCATGAGGACTCTAGAAGGGAAGGATGTGAGAGCCAGCTGTAAACAGCAGTAAAGCCATCTTTACTTCAAATTAACTTGTATGCAGTTTTTTGTTTGGTTGTTTGTTTTTTGGAGACAGCTAGATGCATTAGCCTCACCATAGCTGACTGCAACCTCCAAATCCTGGGTTCAAGCAATCCTCCTGTCTCTGCCTCCCTAGTAACTAGGACTACAGGCTTATGCTATCATACCTGGCTAATTTCTGTGTATTTTTTAGATAACTGGGTCTGGCTCTTCCTTAGGGTGGTCTCAAACTTCTGAGCTCAAGGCATCCTCCTGCATCAGCTTCTCAGACTGCCAAGGTTGTAAGCATGAGACACTGTGGTGCTGGCCATTTATATGCGCTTTTGAAGGAAAGTTCAAGGCTATTCACATTTTGATTCCTGAGGGAGAATACTTGGCCTGTGCATGCTGAGACCAAGGCCAAAACTCTAGGGGTATTACTGGGCCATTAGAAAATATACTTCTTGGTATTTTTATAGCCATATAGTCATTGTATATTACTCTTATCTTTATTTCTAATCTGGATACAGTATTTTGTATGTTTTTCCTATTTTCAAGGACTTGATAGCTATGCAGCCATGACTATTCAATGCTCTATATGTACCAGGAACTGCCTGACTTGTTTGCATGCAATAGCTCATTTAATTCTCACAATTATTTATTTTACAGATTTGAGTATTGTGGTACAAAAAGGTGAAATAATGTGCTCTTGGTCGAGCACTAGTGAACATCCCAGGATTTAAATGTATGCAATTCTTACTTCCAAAGACTGTGATTTTTACCACTACACCCATGCTTCCCAAACTTTTTGGTGATGAGAATTACTTAGGGTGTTTATTAACTATACTGGAAATTTTGATTCAGTAGTTGGAGTCCAGCAATCTTTATTTAACATCCCTCAATTTTGGTAAACACTGTGTTGGATTGTGCTGTTACCTCTTTACCCCTATATCTGCTGTCAATAGGTCAAGTTTCCTCTAATCTGTCTTTCCAGAGCTCCTGGCTCTTGCCCATGAAAAAAAGACTTCTATGAGCTTCCACTTCCCTTCTGTCCTTTCTGAGGTTGAGACTAGAGTTCTGCCTGGAATAGAATTGCATTGGATACAAAAGGAAAAACAACTTGGTTTCCAATAAATTTCCTGTTCCCTTCAATCTTCAATACTCTCTGTCCTTAGACTCCTGTTGGCTCCTGTGTTCCTTGCTGTGTCCGATTCCAGCTGGCTCTCACATCCTTCCCTCCCCTTCTCCCTCTACCCTGTGTTCTTGTTTTTTCATTAGCTCTGAGCTCTTCCAAGTCTTCTGGCTTTCTTTATGCTTATTCACTCTGTGCTGTAACTTTCCCTGACCCTTTTTTCTCTCCTTGTCTACCCACTTGCTAGTTTAACTATTATTTTTGTTTCACTGTATTTTCTCTAATCAACCAAGAGGTTAGACTCTGCATATCCATAACTCTCTGGGTCATTGTCATGAAACACATGGTCTTTAAAAGATATATAGCAAAATAATATATTTGGGGACAATTTAACAGAAGTTCTGATTTGAAAGTGATGGTTCAGTGTGCCTGAAGCTCTAACAATAGAAGGAAAGTTTAGAACCCCAGTTTCCTACCACTGTGCTGAGGATGTTTTGTTAGTCTAAGTAGGAGGTGTAAATTAGATGCCCAGGTGAGCCAAATGTGACCTCTGGAAATATCTTGTTTGGTTTAGACGGTGCTTTAAATATCAGTACATATGAATGATGTTAAGGAGAAGTTTCTCTATTTATTCATTT
The DNA here is from genome assembly GCA_963573935.1 of Arctocebus calabarensis. Lineage (NCBI taxonomy): Eukaryota > Metazoa > Chordata > Mammalia > Primates > Lorisidae > Arctocebus > Arctocebus calabarensis. The sequence goes on along the minus strand of CAUYON010042045.1, from coordinate 8,852 downwards.
ATAATACTTAGCTGCTTCAGGCTTCAAAGTTATTTTCCTGTGCCATGGAAATTTGTTTTTGTGATGCTTGATGGACAATGACATTTTAATGAGACCATCCAGAACATTTCTGAATATTGGCATGTTTTTCAACAGCATAGAGCGTAATCGTGATCACTCGGCAAGTAGGAAACTGTCTTTAAATTACTGAAAAGTTGCCATATTCCCTTTTGGACAATCTCCTCTTTTGTGAGTGTTCGGAATTCAGTTCTAAATGAACACGCAAGTGTTTTAATTTCTAATCTTGGGTCCAACCCTATTTATAAGCCAATTTTTGTGTTCTTACAGAAAGTAATATTGATTAGTGGAACTTGTTCCCAAAACATGAATTCTGAAACCAAACTTTGTATGAAAAGAATTTTATGTGAAGATGATTTTTAGAATTATTCAGATTCTTAGAGGCTTATATTTTTAAACTGGTTTTTGGTATAATTTATATGAATGCAAAGTAATAACAAGAATGGAAAAACTCTCTGAAAATGTTTACAAAATAGACAAACTCTGTGGTTTCTACGCAATGATGTAGGGTCTAGAACTATGAGTTCCAAAAACTTTTGATAGGAGGAACTGAAATTTCCTCTCCTCATCTAGGGAGAAGAACAGAACTGTTTTCTAGCATTTTGATACTAGCAGGGTGTAGGGACTACTGTGGGTGAGGAGAGCAAAGTGCTAGGAGTAAGAGAGCTGTGAGAGCATTTATCCCAAGGGCTGATCAAGCCACACTTCCATTCTTCATGGCTGTGTTCCTTTAAAAGCTTGTTTCTCCATTCTGCTTTTTATTTAGTTCATGTTTCCCTTCTGCAATTTCACTTAAAAATACAAGCCCGTAAACTGTTCTAATTCAGCGTGTGGGGAGTTAGTGATGACAATAGTAGTCTTTGTGGTGGAGGTGGATTTGAAGGTCAAGTGGGATTTGAACAAATAGGAGGCATTCCTGGTTACGAAAGATGTGTGGGTAGAGTCAGTAGAGTGAAATCATGGAGGGTTATTTTGTTGAGCGTGCATGGGAGAATACATATAAATCTATATCTTTATCTCTGTTCATCAGTCTATCTAATTTATCATTTCTTACAAGAAAAAAAAATAAGGCAAAGGCCCCATAACCTTAAAAAGGGCTTTATTATTATTATTTTTTCAGTTATGTTTGGGGATGGACAATTCCTCACTTTTTATAACAGTTGAGATTGCATTTCTCTAGTATCCTTTCTTCTCCCTCCACCAAACCCAATTTTTATTTTAAACTCTCTGAAAATGTTTTAAAAATAGACAAAATATTTATTTTATTTTAAACTCTCTGAAAATGTTTACAAAATAGACAAAATCTATGGTTTCAATGCAATGGATGTAGGGTCTAGAACTATGAGCTCCAAACACCTTGGATAGAAGGTACTGAGATTCCAACTGACTTCACTAGGCTTAGTGGACTTGTCCTTTTTTTCTTCACTAAAGTATGTTCCCTACCAAATATGGTTGAATAAATTTAAATATCTCTTTATTAAGTATATAATAATTTATACTGCTATATTGAGGCTTCTTAGGGCTGTAGCTATATTTTATATACTGTCTTGTTATCTCGAGGATTTAAATACTTAGATCATCATTAAATATTTATAGAAGTAAATAGTGATTTTAGTCAAATTAACTGCTCTTTTGATTGGCAAAAATACATCTTTTATTACATTAAACTAGTAGTTCTAACTCTTTTTATTATCTTTTATATTGAATTATAGAGTAGAGTGAAATCATGCTTATTTTTAAATTCTGGTGCTGTTTTTAGGATATTTGAAAAGCTATTTGTATCCTTTCTCGGCCTGTGTTGTAAAGGTCAGGGAAATGAGAATCAAGTTTTTCATTCACTTTCCACATCTCTGTATTTATTAAGTCAATTTGCACAGTGCTCAATACACGTGTTCACATGGCTCCATTTTACAGGAAAAGTAGGGGAAGCATTGACGCTGTAATAATCCCCTCAGGGCAAAGCAACTTCTCTGCTGCAACGTTGAACCTGTGGTCTTGGGTTTAGGGTAGAGCATTTGGACACCATCTTCCACCAGTACTATGTGTGTCTAATGTCACCTTATGCTTGGGTCTTTCCAAGTCACGCTTTCTCGAATTTGTGAAGTAGGGAAATATAGGTGGTAGGAAACTTCAACTACATAAAAACTCCTTCTATACAAGTTTTATTCTAGGAGATCAGCATTTCATAAAGTCCTTCTGGTGAACTTTATTAAGAAGCAGTGGAGTCTAAGAAGCTTGACAAACAATGAGGCAGGAAACCCCACGGAGAACACGTCTCAGACATTTTTCCTTCTGGGGTTTCCTTCCAAATATTTTTGGATCTTGAAGGAAGCAGAGTGGCTCTCTGCCACCACTTTCATACGTCTGTAACCCACTGGGTGTACAGAGTCTGGCATTCAACTTTTAAAATTCTTTACTCAATCTGTATTTATTTCACTGTAAAAGAGAACCCGTTCATAGGTTAATGTTGAAGTCAAAATACAAATTTTATTTTTGTTAGACACAATTTCTACTTTTGAGAATTTCGATTGAAGTGCCACTAATTCCCTAAGTTTTTAAATGATAAGGGACAATTCAAACCTTGCATTTTATAGAAAACTGCAGATCTGGTCAAATGTTAAAACTGGGAGTAATTTGGTGCTTTGTTTGCCTGGGTTTTAGAACTGTGTTTAAAAGACATTTCCAAGACCTGTAGAGAAACAGATGTAGTTATTCAGGGTTTCACTCATGAATGTCTGCTATCACTTAGTCCCCATTCCCTTATGGCATGATTTTAATATTTAATTTAATATAATTCTCCTGAATGTATGCTGCAGAAAATACTGAAAGGAAAGTTTGAGCTAAAAGGGATGGAACACAAAGCTTACACATATACTCATCTCTAGAGAGCTAGCTCTCTCAAATATACTAGCTCTTTGAAGAATATACACAGATGTTGACCTTTTGATGAGAAAGAGATAAAGATAACTTATTAAATAAAATGTCCATCCTTTGTCTTAATCAAAAATAATTAAATAGGGGCAGTAGTATCATTTTAACATACTTTCTCTAGATTGACAACTGACTTCACAGGTGACAAATGAGATGATCTGAGATAAGATACTATATTAACTGTTGATAGAGTAATTGATAAGTATTTGGAAAAATTATACAATGATAATAGTATCAACTGCTCTTCATCAAACAGTGACCTTTATCAAATAGTGACTTGGCTAAAGGCTTTACATAATCTGAACTGTTGTAGTTCGGGGCAAAGAAGATCTTGTTATTCTTGTTTCCATTCTGAGGAAACGGGGCTCATAGAGTTAATAAAATTATCTCCAGGCCATTCACCTGAACTTGATCCTCCGTCAGTTCCCAAAGCCTGCACTTTTTTCACTCCATCATTTTCTGTCTATTGGCTAGTAGGAACTTTAGTTAGACTGACATAATTATTTATCTAGTACTCATTTAAAGATAATTTTTTTCCCTTTAGCATATGAGTCAAGTTCTCACTTTAAGGGAACAAAGTGCTGTTGGATACTAAGGCTTAGAATGATGGAGCTCAACTTATATCATTAATTATTTTTTGAGACCCAACATTTCCATGCTGAATGGAAGGTAGAAGAAGGTGAATAAATCACTTTTCCCTCAGAGACTGGTTATTCAGACTTTTAAAGTTATTTCTTAGTTTTTTGTAAGCTTTCACGAGCTTTTCCTTTCACTTCACGCACACCAGCAGACTGACTATTAAACAGCTTTTTTAGGACATTTCTCATACATACATCCTTCCTTGGTACTGCTCAAAGTGGCTCAAACTCAGGGCAAGTACATATACAGTAGACTCAGAGATATCAGAGAGATTAAATGAATGTGTTTTGTGTTTATTCCAAATACTATATACTTATTATGCATATTGAAAATTCCTAGACAACGTCTACTGAGAAAATCTATTATACTTTCCATCAACTATTGAATATTTATTTTGTTTCTGAGAAACCACCCCAAACTATAGCATGGAGAATAAAACCACACAAGTATGTGATAAGTGGAATTAGAAAACCTCACTTACGTAAGAAGGTGCTAAGGTGTTACTGGGAGGATGATAAAAATCTTTATTAATAAGATGTCTGTTACTCGGAGCATGTAAAACAGCAGTTGCCCATCATTTGTCACAGGATAAATAAGAGTGAAACAAAGTATACCTGATTGGTCATAGAATAAAAAAGATAGTGTATAAGAAAGAAAAAAAAAATAATGTCCAGGCAGCTGTTCTAACACCCAGCACCCTGTGCCAGTTCGCTTGTGTTTGGGAAAGAGGAGCCTCAGGAGGCAGAATCAGTCTCGTTGTGACACAAAACTTGAACTTAACTTCATATGCTACAGAGTACAGTTGATGAGTCTTTGTTATCTTTTCGTCTGTGCTCAGCATTTCTGAAAACGCTGCTAAACGTTGAGGTGGCCAGGAGTTCCCTCTGCCCTGTTTCAGTGGCTCCTCATTTTTCCTCTCCAAAGGAGCATCAGTCTGCATGACCATGTTGTTGACCTCTCCAGAGGTCTCATGGGCCCTGAACCCATGATATTTGATGGTGTCTCCCCTGTTTTACCAAAGACAAAAGCAAGAGAATCCCTGTAACTTCTTCCCAAATTGTGTGAAAAGGAGAACAAAATATGTTCCTTGTCAATAATTTTGTATGAACTCCTTTTACCTGGTTTTAGAGAAGTCACATGTAAAACTTGGTGCAAGGTTCTTTAATTACTCCAACTACATGTAATAACTTTCTTCTGTCTTCAGAGTCATAGTGTATTTGGAAACGTTTCCACTTGGAAAGTTTAAAAAAGTTTAAAATATTTCAAATGGGCTGATATGTGCTGTAAAATAATATTTCATAAATTCCCAGGAAGGAAAATAAATGTGGACAGTTAAACTTATGTATAATCATGAAAATATACAATTCTCATATACAAAAGAAACCATAGGAATTTAAAATCATATAAGTGCCCTGGTCTCATAACCACTATTTGTATTATGATTTTGGCGAAGCAAATTATATTTCACCTATAAGATGTATGTTTTATTTCTTATAATTTGGCCTTAATGCCTGGCCCCCTGGTCAGAAATTGTCAACACATTTTAGGTGATTAAATCATAATTTATTAGTTATCAACTAATCATTTGAAAATTTTCCAAGTGTTTATAAATTTTTAGTTGCCTTGATTTTCATAAGGACACACATTAATTACTCAGGAACTATTCCTATAAATAAGAATGCATTTAACATATGTATGCATGTACACATACCCACTGATACTGACATCGTCCATGTCCAGAAGTGTTTGTGAGTAGACAAATGTAAGTATGTACGTAGGGTTATGTATTTGAGTATATATATATATATATATGGACATTTTTATTACTGTTAGACAAATGGTAGTATAACAAAGCATATTTTTGATGAGTTAGAGCACTCTGAGTTGGCTAAAAAGAGATTAGGATCTGGAGCAACTAAAGACATTTTTGTATGAGATTGATATAATAAGAACTCGAATCACTGGAAAATGGGTTTTTAGAAGGCATTGATAGGATAGAATCTCCACAATGCCTGCTTCATTTCATCTGTCTTGCTATTGACTGATTAGCCTGTTCTTTGTTGTCTTTGAGTGTCCTTGTGACTTTATAATATTATCTTAAATCAGTTTTCAAAATTACTTAAGTAATTTTAAGTTACTAGATCTGTTCTTGCACAGTAGGACCTACTCTAACTAGACAAAACCCATGTAAGTCGGCCATTGGTGTTCTAATCCCATCCTTCTATGAGTTCCTTGAAGGTCATGGCATCTGGCATGGGGACAGCGGATCTTGAGGCCTTTCTTGAACAATCATCTCCTATTCCTTCCAAGTATTAGGCAATACAAATCATGTGTATGTGTTTATTTCATTGTACTCTAATGTATATGATTTCCCAATGTTGATATTTCTATGATACCCCTAAAAACTTAAAGAGCAATAGAAACATGTTGAGATGATTTGTGAGTTTCACAGGGACCTTTATAGATTTGTTTGGGAATATGATGCTATAGTTTAATTTTTTTCCATTATTTACTCTGGTGTATGCTGAGAAGACCTACTTGGAATCATCCAAGTGGAAAAAGACATTTCCTCTTGGAGATGAAAGGGTGGTATTTGAAAGGAAGAAATTAGAAAATGCTATACAAACTGTAAAGTTGGAATGATATGAATATAAAAACTGGAAACTAAATTTTTACCTGTGTTACATTATATCAATTTTATAGTTGATACTGGTGGACTCTTACTTAAGCATAATCATAGAGTTTTTTTGTTTTTTTTAATAGGCTTTTAGGCAACAGCTGTGTCTTTCAAATTGTCGTCCTGGGGCAGCAGCATTACTATTATTGGTAAGATGGTTAGACATGCAAATTCATGGGCCCAATTTGACTTAATGAATCCAAATCTCTGCAGATCCCAGGAAACTGTTTTAACAAGTTCTATAGGGGATTTATATATGCACTAAAGTTTCAGATCACTGATATAAGAATTCCGTGCCAGAAAGGCCTTATGATATAGATAAATGGAAAGCAGCTGGAAATTAGGAGCCTTTGGCTTTGTCTATTTGTAGGGGCCTTTTTTTTTTTTTTTTTTTGGTTTCTAAATAGAAACATCAATTAATGGAGATTGAATGACAAATATGATCAAAGTATTAAAACTGTATATGATAATGTAGATGAGTTATATTCAAAGTTGTTATTAATATGAGAATGTTTGATATTACATAATTTTGATAAGTATTACAAATATTGTTTAAATAGTTTGATGAGATAGTTTTGGTTTTTGACTAAAATAATGCTTCTGAAATGAACTCTTCATGTACACAATAAAGTTAAACTTTATTGGGCAATCTGATGAATTGTGTTAGAGAATCATTTTCCAAATGGAGGCTTAATTCATTTATAACCTGTTTGTTAACTGTTCCTTTGAGGGGAAATTGAAATTGGCCACAATACTTTATTTTGTACTAGAAATTAAAAAGAAGAATGTTGATTTATTGCCTAAGATGACTGATAAAGGTTGCATCTAACTTCAACAGAACTGTGCCAATTTTTTTTCCTTTGTTTTGGTGTTTCAGTCTGCAGATGTTTGCTGTTTTTGTGAGGAAATAATGGTGTTAGCTATGAGTTTTCTTGGAAAGAAAGAGCTTAAAAGCTTTGGAGTGCTGGAATCGCAGTCTGCACAGCCAAATGAACATGGATGGAATGTTAGGTGAGGTCTGTGGGGAGTCGTTCAACAGCAGCATCTGGAAGGAAACAATAAGTGGCTGGAGGGTTTACTTTTCAGGCAAATGATTAAGAGGTGATTAAATGAGGGTGTTAGGATGTGAGGGAGGGAAGGAAGCAAGCACTGGAGGTGTATATGTGCATATATATGGAACGGAGGGATTAGGAAAAAGACTTATAATGAACTGTAGATCACAGCTGAACTTATAAAAAACTGGAATTGGAATTTGGACAGAACAGCTTATATCACATGAAACAGAACATGAGATTGAAATCATACACAACATCCTAGGAAGTATTTTTTTTTTTCTCTTCTGGAACAGTAAAAAACAGTGATGATGTTATTTAGAGCCACTGGACATCATTTCTTAGAATTGGAAGGATGCCTTGCTATTACACCTTTATAGTCTTATTCAAATTTTATTGGCCCTACTTTACAGTCCTGAGAAAGCCTTGACCTTGGAAATGGAAATCCAAGGCTCTGATCAAGTGCGTGGTTTTGCTCTAGCAGTTTGATATGGACTTGCTTATAATGCGGCAGTGTTGATTTAAATTGCTTCAAAGAAAAATTGTTTTGAACTGTCCTTGTAAACAATCATGTCATTCTACCTGTTTCCCTTGTCTCCTGACAGTTTCCACTCTCAATTATAAATGAATGAATTGGTGAATGCAGGAATGAATGAATAAATGAATAACGCTCTGTGTTTCCAGTAGAGGATATGAGATGAGAAGCAGTTTATTTTTTTCCCCCAAGGGCTCATGTTTATCTTAAAAACACAAAACCAAATTTGCCTCACAGTATATGTTTTTCTTCTTGATACTGGAGTGTCTGCAAAAGTGAGAAGTCACGGAGAAAGGTCGAAACCAACGTTCTCCTCCAGCCCCAGTCCTTCCTCCTAATAGCCACTTAATAGTTCTTTAATTTTAACTTATGGGGATTTTGCAAACACAAGACTCAATCTTTACTCATCTAAGAATTGTATTTTATTAGCTAGTATGTCAAAGTTTGTACCAACCAACCCCATATTCTCTGGGACTTAATGTAAATCGGGATGATGTTTCACTCAAGTCCTGAGTAATGATCTGGTCACTCTGGGCCCCAGACTTCTTGTGTCTCTGCTTTTCTGCAGGTTTTTTCCATTTGATTGAAGGTTGGGAAAAGACCCTATGGGCAAGACACACCCACTTCCTATCTCTTCATTCAGGAAGGGTCATGATCTTGCTTTATTTTTTTTTTTCTTTTTACAAGTGAACAGTTTATTAAGAATTAAACAAAGGTATGATGAGATGCAGAACAAGCAAGACACTCAAGATAGGTATAATAGTACTACTCACACAAAAACTTAAATTTCACCTCAAAAAAAAAATCACAAGACAACAGAGAAGCAATTTCACTGTTATAAAATAAGATATTTCATGCAAAGTATTAACTCTGCCCCCCCCCAAAGCCCAACCTCCCAACAAACAAAAAACTATCTGGGAATACTGCTATGCTAACATATTAACCACAGTATAATCATTCA
>CAUYON010042043.1:0-19250 GCA_963573935.1 Arctocebus calabarensis | reverse complement strand
TTTTTTTTTTTTAGAGACAGACAGAGTCTTACTCCATTGCCCTCAGTAGAGTGCCATCACATCACACAACTCACAGCAACTTCCAACTCCTGGGCTTAGGTGATTCTCTTGCCTTAGCCTCCCGAGTAGCTGGGACTACAGACACCTACTACAATGCACAGCTATTTTTTTGTGGTAGTTTGGCTGGGGCTGGATTTGAACCTACCACCCTTGGTATATGGGGCTGGGGCCCTGCCCCCTGAGCCATAGGCACTGCCCTATGTGTATTTTTTTTTTTTTTTTTGGAGACAGAGCCTCAAGCTGTCACCTGGGTAGAGTGCTGTGGCGTCACAGCTCACAACAACCGGCAACTCCTGGGCTCAAGCAATTCTCCTGCCTCCGCCTCTGAAGTAGCTGGGACTACAGGCACCTGCCATAATGGCCGACTATTTTTTGGTTGCAGCCATCATTGTTGTTTGTCAGGCCCGGGCTGGATTCAAACCTGCTCTCTCAGGTGTATGTGGCTGGCACCTTAGCCGCTTGCGCCACAGGCGCTGAGCCTGTATTTTTTTTTAATCTGACAGAATATCCACCAATTAGCAGTGAATTATTTCTAAAGGGCTGGTATTGGGGAAGCTTTTGTATTTTGTGTTAAATGTTTCCTGTAATGTTTGATTTTATAAAAATGATAATCATACATTGTTATCAGAAAATAAGATTGGCTCGGCACCTATGGCTCAGTGGGCTAAGGCGCCAGCCACGTACACCTGAGCTGGTGGATTGGAATCCAGCACAGTCCGCCAAACAACAATGACGGGTGCAACCAAAAAATGGCCGGGCGTTGTGGTGGGTGCCCGTCGTCCCAGCTACTTGGGAGCCGGAGGCAGGAGACTCGCTTGAGCCCAGGAATTGGAGGTTGCTGTGAGCTGTGATGTCACAGCACTCTCTCCAGGGTGACAGCTTGAGGCTCTGCCTCAAAACGAAAAAGAAAATAAGATTAAAACACAGTGCAGGCTGGGTACATTGGCTCATGCCTATAATCCTAGCACTCTGGGAGGCCAAACCAAAAGGATAGGTTGAGACCAGGAGTTCAAGACTAGCCTCTACAAAAAACAGAAAAATTAACTAGGTGTGGTAGTGTATGCTTCTATTTCCAGCTACTCAGGAGGCTAAGGCAGGAGGCTTGCTTGAGCCCAGGAGTTTGAGGTAGCAGTAAGCAATGATGATGTCACTGCACTGTGGCCAGGGTGACCCTGTCTCAAAAAAAACAAAAACAACAATGCAAAAAGGCACAAACTGAATTGTATTAGAGTGCCGTCAGTTGCAACTATGAGCTGTATACTTAATGTTTTCCTTTTTTTCTGAATAGAATGCCCAGTGTTTACATGGAGATATTGCACAGTCACAAAGAGAAATTACGCTGAAAGGCTTCAGAGAAGGTAGTTTTAAAGTTTTGGTGGCAACCAATGTGGCTGCCCGTGGTTTGGACATTCCTGAGGTTGACCTGGTGATTCAAAGTTCTCCTCCTCAGGTACAAAATGGGATTTGATTCTGGGAAAATAAGAACAATTTTATGTATAAGATTGCTTGGGATGGGAAAAGTATGTTATCTCTTCTGGCACTTAGCCAGTTTTTTTGCTAGTGTCTTGTTAAAATTGGTCAGCATATGATCCTTTTCCAAATGAATAACTTTATTTCGATTTGGTTTGTGGAACAACAAAATAATCATATAAGAGAATTATAAAAAGTTACCCTTTAAAGACCCTTAGGCGCTGGGTGCAGTGGCTCACACCTGTAATCCCAGCACTCTGGGAGGCCATAGTGGGAGAATCACTTGAGCTCAGGCATTTATAAGTAGCCTGAGCAAAAGCAAGGCCCTGTCTCTACTAAAAACAGAAAAAATAGCCAGATGTTATGGTGGGTGCCCATATTCCCAGCTACTCAGGAGGCTGGTACAGGAGTATCACTTGAACCCAGGAGTTTGAGGTTTCTTTGATCTAGGCTGATACCATGGCACTCTAGCCTGGGCAACAGAGTGAGACTCTGTCTTAAAAATATGAGGAAATAAAGAAAGAACCTTAGGAGGAAGTGTATCAAAGATTTTTAAATCATACTCTTTTCCTGCATATAAATTCTTTGATATGTTGAAAGAGCAAGAGGATTGATACAATAATATTATTATTACCATTATTATTTGGGTGCTGTAATGTCTGAAAGTTGCCGTATTTTTGAAAAGTATTACCTCTATTATTTTTAGGATGTTGAGTCCTATATCCACCGCTCTGGACGCACAGGTAGAGCTGGCCGGACAGGGATTTGTATATGTTTTTATCAACCAAGAGAAAGAGGTCAACTAAGATATGTGGAACAAAAAGCAGTAAGTATAGTTAAATTATTTCAGGCTTATTTTCTAAATAGTGCCTTAGAAAAGAGCTCTTTTTATATTTATTCTTACAAGTAGGTCATTATTACATTTTTCATTTTAAGCTATATTTGGATATGAAGCATGTGGAGATCTAAATTTGTATTAGCCGGGAGACTTTTTTTTTTGATAACAGCTTTTATTGTGAAGACAGAAGAACTTTCTCATTTTTCCCTTGATACTAAAATTAGAAGTACATTGTGATTTTAGTACCTCTTAGTCCAGCATTATAAATGGGTGGCTGTTACATTTCCTTGATATGATAGTTAACATTATATTGAATAATGATTGTACAACAGTCAGTTTGTATAAGAAATTGTATATTCTCTGTGGTCGGTACTTCTAGTGGTATTTCACATTTTTTCCTATTTTTATTATGTGTGTTTTTATATGCTATTTTTTAGGTTTGTAAAATGAGATGCAGTAGTATGGGGGGAAAAGTTGATTTATACAATGTCTCTTTCTTTTGAATCAGCTCTGTTTTGCAAGTAAAATTCCATAATTTTAACTAAGGGACATAAAAATTGTTTTTCTTCTTTCTCAACATGATGATTTATTAGAAAAAGCAGATTTTTAATCCACTGGGGCTTGGAAATTTTTTTAAGTCCAAGAAATGGAAATTCAACAAACTATATTAATTTAGGAATTAATCATAAAGACTTCCATTTTTCTTTAATGTAATTCTTTCATTTTCAGGGAATTACTTTTAAACGTGTAGGTGTTCCTTCTACAATGGATTTAGTTAAGTCTAAAAGCATGGATGCCATCAGGTATGCTTTCCGACCTTGCTGAATAATTTTTTCTTTTGTAATATTAGGCTATTCATCTTTAAGGTGTCCTAGTTGAAATATCATACATAGTAAAATTTTAATCACGAATTTTATCAGCAGTTATATTAAAATATGAAAATGTTACTCTTTCTTTTCCCATTCATTCTCATCTTTCATTTTTTTCTTATATATTGACCAGAAAAATTTACTATTTTTAAACCGTAGGTCTCTGGCTTCAGTTTCTTATGCTGCTGTTGATTTTTTCCGACCATCAGCTCAGAGACTGATAGAAGAGAAGGGGGCAGTGGATGCATTGGCTGCAGCATTAGCCCACATTTCTGGTGCATCAAACTTTGAACCACGATCTTTAATCACCTCTGATAAGGTAGAAATTTGTGAGAAAATTTTAATGTGGTTGAGAAAAAGTTACAGTTGAACCATAGCAGATAGTGTACAGTGAATTACTGAGTATTACGTTTAACCCCTGCATTATATTGTGCTTTCTGTGCAGGAAAAAACTTATTTTGCTCCATGAGAAATTGCTTTTCTTATTTTCCTTTACCCCTCAATAAATATTTTTTATGGCTACCTCTTCCAAATTTTTAAACCTACACAAAAATTGAAAGAATAATATGACCAATAACTGTATACCATCCACCTCAATAACTGTTAATACTATGTTATGATTGATTTCTTTTTTTAGATTTTTTAAAAGTTGTTTTTAATTTTTAATTTTTTTTTAGTTTAGATTGTACACCTTTATGGGGTACATGGTGAGATATATATATATATATATATATATATATAGTGATCAGATCAGGCTAATTAACATATGCAGTATCTCGAACATTTATCATTTCTTTGTGTTAGGAAGTATTCAGAATCTTTCTTTTTGCTATATTTCTTTATATGTGCATACCTTTTTTTGCTAAACCGTTTGAAAGTAAATTGAAACATAATTATCTTTAAATTCAGAGTGTGGCAAAAAACTTACACGTTTTTGTTTGTTTGTTTGTTTTGCAGTTTTTGGCTGGGGCTGGGCTTGAACCCACCACCTCCTGCATATAGGGCTGGCGCCCTACTCCTTTGAGCCACAGGCGCCACCCAAACTTAACACACATTTTAAGAAAGGAATAAACTATATTAAAATTGTAATACTCTGGCTTGGCGCCTGTGGCTCAGCGGGCTAAGAAGCCAGCCACGTACACCTGAGCTGGCGGGTTCGAATCCAGCCCAGGCCTGCCAAACAACAATGATGGCTGCAACCAAAAAATGGTCAGGTGTTGTGGCGGGCACCTGTAGTCCCGGCTACTTCGGAGGTGGAGGCAGGAGACTCGCTTGAGCCCAGGAATTGGAGGTTGCTATGAGCTATGAGGCCACGGCACTCTATCCGAGGTGACAGCTTGAGGCTCTGTCCCAAAAAAAAATTGTAATACTCAATGTATACCAATAACAAAAAATGAATACAAGTCATGTTGAGGAGCTCTTAATAATTGCAGAAGTCAAACATTATGTATTACAAATTTACTATAGTTTTGGTGTTTTTTTTTTCTTCTGTAGAGACAGAGTCTCACTTTATCGCCCTCGGTGGAGTGCTGTGGCGTCACACAGCTCACAGCCACCTCCAGCTCCTGGGCTTAGGTGATTCTCTTGCCTCAGCCTCCTGAGTAGCTGGGACTACAGGCACCCACCACAGTGCCTGGCTGTTTTTCTGTTTTGCAGTTCGGCAGAGACCAGGTTTGAACCTGCCACCTTCAGTATATAGGGTCGGCGCCCTATTCAATGAGCTAGAGGCGCTGCCCTAAATAGTTTTTTTCTTTTCTTAAAATGTGTATACATTTTTTTTTGCCACCTTCTGTATTTCAGCTTGCATCATCTTAAAACAAGGCTCCTACTTAATCACAGTACCATAATCTCATCTATGAAAATTAATGTCATTATTATCTAATATCTATTCCATTTTCAGGTTTTTCTCATTATCCCCAGAATTTCTGTGTATCTGGAAAGAAATATAGAAAGTCCTTACTTGCTTAATCTTTGTTAACTGAAACTTACATACCAGAACATATTCTTCATTTTGTAAGCTGCCATGGAATCACGAAAAACAAGAAGTAGTCTCTGCACAGTTAACACAGTAGCATGCAAAGTAAGGACTGCCTGTATTTGTGTAACACCATGTGACCTGGCCCACCGCCAGGTTCCGTATCAGCTGTCAGAACAAACCACACCAGAGCCATTGGTGCAATAGTTCAAAGACTTATTACTTATGTAAAAAGTGAGATGAGCCCTTGGGTGTGGAGACTTACCAATAAAAGACCTCCCTTATGTGGATGGAAAGAGAATGAATGAGCCTGGTCCTGGGGATATCCGTAAGATGAGAACCTGCTGGTAGGATTTTTGATTTATGACAGGGCACACTAATTTTAGGCAGCCCATTCCTTTGGCAGACAGGGAGGAAGGAACAAAAAAGGCAAAGCATATTAACTTATGTGTTACTTATTTGGTGTAGCACAAATTAGTGCAGTGGAGTGTCTCATGCTTTCTACCTGGCATGTCTTAATAATTCAGCCAAATGTCATTTTGCTAGGAGTGATTTAATTGGGTCCAACTGTGTTGCTCCATATACACATGTATATAACATTCAGATTCAGCCAGGTCTGGTGGTTCACACCTATATTACCACTTTAGGAGGCTGAGGCAGGAGGATTACATGGAGCTAAGAGTTCAAGACCAGCTTGGGCAGCATAGTGAAACCCCATCTCTACAAAAAAAATTAAAAAATTAGCTGAGTATCTTGGTGCATGCCTATAGTCCTAGCTACTCAAGAGGCTGAGGCAGAAGGATCTGAGCCCAGGAGTTTGAGGCTGCAGTGAGATATGATTATGCCACTGTTCTCTAGTGTGGGTGACAGAGTGAGATCTTGTCTCTTAGAAAAAATAAAAACGAAAATAAGTGAACATCAAGATTCAGATAAGGTTCTTACATTTGGTTATTATATTGTTTTATTTTTTGAGATAAGTTCTCATATCCCCCTGCTGGTCTTCTTAAACTCCTAGGCTCAAATGATCCAACTGCTTTAGCCTCCTATGTAGATGGGACTGTAGGAATGTACCAGCATTCCTGGTTTATTAAAAGTTTTTTGGTGGGGAGGATGGGGTCTTGCTGTATTGCCCAGGCTGGTGTTGAACTCCTGGCCTCATATCATCTAAAAGCCTCAGTCTCCTGGGTAGAGGAGTATGCCAACATATCTGCCAGCTATTATGTCTCTTTAATCTCTTTCAGTCTGGAACTGTTTTCTCATCTTTTTGGGTGGAGAGGGGAAGTAGAGTGCTGTTTTTCCATCTTTTTTAGTTTTTTTGTTTGTTTTGTTGTTGTGTTTTTTTTTTTTGAGACAGAGCCTCAAGCTGTCACCCTGGGTAGATTGCCATGACATCACAGCTCACAGCAATCTCCAACTCCTGGGCTTAAACGCTTAAGCAATTCTCTTGCCTCAGCCTCCCAAGTAGCTGGGACTACGGGCTCCCCCCACAACACCCAGCTGTTTTTTGGTTGTAGTTTTCATTGTTTGATAGGCTGGGGCTAGATTCGAACTCGTCAGCGCCAATGTACGTGGCTAGCGCCTTAGCTGCTTGAACTATAGGCGCCAAGCCACTTTTTAGTTTTTGTAACATTGATTTTGAGAAGAGTCTAGGTCCATTGTCCTGCAGAATATCCCGCATTTTGGATTTATCTCTACTTCTTTTCTTCATGCATTATTTAATTTTGCCTCTCACCAGAGTCTTTCCTGTGAACTGGAAGTTTATGTCAAAGCTTGATTTTTTTATATATATATATTTTTTGTTTGTTTGTTTTAGAGATAGAGTTTCAAGCTGTCGCCCTGGGTAGAGTGCCGTCACAACTCATAGCAACCTCAATCTCCTGAGCCCAAGCAATTCTCTTGCTTCAGCCTCCCAAGTAGCTGGGACTCTACAGTACCTACCATAATGCCCAGCTGTTTTTTTGACTTGGGCTGGATTTGAACCTGCCGTCTCTGGTGTTTATGGCTGGTGCTATAGTTGCCTGACCTACAGGCACCGAGCCTTGATTTTATATTTAACATAAGAGTACTTTATAGGTAATACTGTGTACGTCATACTTGCTCAAAGGAGACATACAAAGTCAGATTGTTCCAGTAATAGTAATGTTTAATTTGACCATTTGTTTAAGATGGAGACTGCCATATATTCCCATTGTAAAGGCATGTTTTACTCTTTGTAATTAGTAAGTAATCTGTGAGGTATATATGGCAATAAGCACACATGTATTCTATCCCGAATAACCCACCAAATACTTCTTAATATGGTATTTAAAACATACTTTTTAAGAAATGATTAACATAGAATTTTAGAGCTGAGAAGTATCTAAATTGTCACCTAGTCCCAAATCTTATCCAATGAAAGAATCCCTCTTTGGCATATGGGTCATCTAACCAGATTAAATATCTTAGAAACAGGGTGTTGGTCATTTGAAATTTAAGCCTTTATCATGACTGTCCTATAGTGAATGTCCCCTGGAGTCATTTAGCTACCTCATATCTTACCACTCTCAGCTTGCTCTTTTTAGCCACCCTAATTTACTTGGTGTACCTCAAACATAATCCTACTCCTCTTAGCAGTTACTTTTTTTTTTTTTTGGCAGTTTTGGGCCAGGGCTGGGTTTGAATCTGCCACCTCCAGCATATGGGGCCGGCACCCTACTCCTTTGAGCTACAGGCGCCGCCCCAGCAATTACTTTTATTGTTGAGAATGTTCTTCTCCTTTAATAATTATGTGGTGAATTATTATAATTTAATAATTGTATGGTGACGTCATTCTGATGTCTGCTCAAATATCACATACGAGTTTGTCCTGATGACTCTATGATTGCTTACTCCTCCCACTACTCCCTTTTCCTAGTCCTGCTTTATTTGCCTTCATGATACTTATTACTGTCTGACATTTTGTGTATTTGCTTATTTATTTACTGTCTCTTTCCACACCCTAATAGAATGTACCTCCATGAGAGAAAGGACTTTATACTGCTGAATTTTTAGCATCTAGTGGAATCTCTGGCACATACATAGGGGGCACTCAGTAAATATTTGTGAATGCCTCTCTATAGCTTCCTCATGTTGATCCTTTTGCTATTAGTGAAATTTTACAGAACAAGTGATTTTTGAACAAGTAATTTTTGCTTGTGTAACCGTCCTTCAAAAGTTTAAAGCAGTTTATGTTGTTTTGTAAGTTTTTCCCTTGCAAGCTAGCTTTGACTCCTTTACATGTCCTTTTTTCTTTCACTACTTTGTTATTTTCTTCAGTGTTGTGATTTAATGCTCTCTTAAAACATATAATTAAATATAGTCTTCATAGTAATAAAAATAGTACTTTAAGTACTCTCTAAATATTAGTGTTCTATTAATGCAGTTTCAAAGAAATCTTTTTAGCAACAATGTTATACTGTTAGCTCATAAGAAATGCAGTTAAAGCTGGGTGTGGTGGCTCATGCCTCTAATCCTAGCACTCTGTGAGGCCAAGACAGGAGGATTGCTTAACTTCAGTTAAAGACCAGACTAAGGGCGTGGCGCCTGTAACATAGTGGTTACAGCTCCAGCCACATACACCGAAAGTGGCAGGTTCGAACCCAGCCCTGGCCAGCTAAACGACGATGACAACTGCAACAAAAAATAGCCGGGCTTGTGGCAGGCACCTATAGTCCTAGCTACTTGGGAGGCTGAGAATTACTTGAGCCCAGGAGTTCGAGGTTGCTGTGAGCTGTGGCACCGTGGCACTCTATGGAGGGTGACATAGTGAGACTCTTGACAAAAAAAAAAAAAAGACCAGACTGAGCAAGAGTGAGACCCCTGTCTCTATAAAAATAAGAAAAAGATTAACCACATATGTGGCAGACATTTACAATCCCTGTTGTTGGAGAGGCTGAGGCAGAAGGATACCTTGAACCCAGGAGTTTGAGCTGGTTGTGAGCTAAGCTAATGTCAGTCATGGCACTCTAGCCTGGGCCACAGACTGAGACTCTTGTCTCAAAAAAAAAAAAAAAAAAAAAGGGAAGGACAAAAATGAGTCATGAAGAGCTATAAAGTTAGAACTTCATTGTCCTGCTGCTGCTGATTTTTTTCCCAAATATGATATGACTTTTATTTCTTAAGGGGTTTGTGACCATGACTTTGGAAAGCCTAGAGGAAATACAGGATGTCAGCTGTGCTTGGAAAGAACTTAACAGAAAGCTGAGTAGTAATGCTGTGTCCCAGATTACCAGAATGTGCCTCCTAAAAGGAAATATGGGTGTTTGCTTTGATGTTCCTACGGCTGAGTCAGAAAGGTTACAGGCAGAGTGGCATGATTCAGACTGGATACTCTCAGTGCCAGTCAAACTATCTGAAATTGAAGAATATTATGATGGAAACACATCTTCTAATTCCAGACAGAGGAGTGGCTGGTCAAGTGGCTGGTCAGGCAGGTCAGGTCGATCAGGTGGTCGATCTGGTGGCCGGTCTGGTAGACAGAGTTGACAGGGGAGTCGCTCAGGAAGTCGACAAGATGGTAGAAGACGAAGTGGGAACAGAAATCGATCAAGAAGCGGGGGCCACAAACAGAGTTTTGATTATTAGATAGTTAATCTACCAGTGTGAGCTTGCCTATTTCTGCCTAATCATGTATATTATCCACCAAAAATTAAGTCATCATAGTTGAGGAATGTGTATACTATTTGCAAAGAAGTTGGTTGTATTTTTTTAAAAAGTATTTCACAAGAATGGTTGTAAACAAATCTACTTATCCAGTTATACCTTTGAATAAAAAAACCTCCTTTTATTGTCTCTAAAAAAAAAAAAAGAGAAATTAAACATACACTTGCCAGAGGACCTAGTTCACCCACTCTTAGGAATTTATCCAAAACAATTGGAAACATATGTTCACACAAAGAATTGAATGTGAAAACTCCCAGCAACTTTATTTACAATAGCTAAAAACTAAAATCAAAGAAAAGTTTGGTGCTGGTGAATCGATAAACTAATTGTAGTTTATCCATACAATCAAATATTACTTAGCAATTTAAAAACTCCACTGACATATACAATATCATGGA
The DNA here is from genome assembly GCA_963573935.1 of Arctocebus calabarensis. Taxonomy (NCBI): domain Eukaryota; kingdom Metazoa; phylum Chordata; class Mammalia; order Primates; family Lorisidae; genus Arctocebus; species Arctocebus calabarensis. Next base: position 8,960 of record CAUYON010042043.1, on the reverse strand, counting down.
TGAATCTTAAAAGCATTGTATTATATGAAACAAACCAGGCAAAGATATGATTTTATTTAGGAGAAATTCTAGAAAGGGAAAAACTATAGTGACAGAAAGCACAGTATTTGTTGTCAGGAGCTGAGAGTAGGGAAGGAGTTAGGAAATTGCACAAGGGAATGTATAACTTTTGGAGTCTTGAGAAATATTCACAATAGTGGGTGAATACACAACAGTGTACATTTTTCAACCCTCATCAAAATGTACACTTAAAACTGGTGAGTTTTATTTTATATTCATCTATCCTCAGTAAAGCTGATTGTACATATATATATGTGCACAGAATATATAGATATAGCCTTTAAGTACTCTGGAATCTGATGCAAAGAAAATAGCATTTCTTCATTTTGAAGAACAGGAAGAGAGGGAAGAAAAAGGTAGGCTTTTTGTTCCCATTTAAAAGAACAGCCTCTAGGGCATGTTCTGTCAAAATTACAATGGGTGACACACTTTCCGTTTCACTCAACGTGCTTCTGAATAGTTCTTCTTATTTCCCATTTCAGAGTTACAAATTCTTCTTTGTGTTCTTTAATGACACATCTTCTGGCTAGGATCTTTTTCTCTGCTTTTCAATAGGGCTGGTGAGGGGTAGGGAACAGGAGGGGGAGTGAGGAGTGGCAGGGTTATGCTCTTTCTAAGAAACAGAAAACGCATAGTCAAGGGTTCTCATGGTTTGTGTGAGTAAATTGTGACCTGACCCTGGTGTGACTCAGCCTGATGTGTTCCTTACATACTTAAAGTATCCATATCAGAATCCAGTCATTTTCACAAAGATCCCAAAATATGGTGATTTGGGTGGAGCCTGTGTTTTAAACCAAGAATTGTAGCAATATCCGGAATGACTGATGACAGATATCTTGCCTTACAAATTTGTTTTTTGGACTATGTTTCTACCTGTCAAAAATTTTTACCTATGGTTTATAACTATTTAAACTTAGTTAAATGGTTGAAAATCCAACAGGGTGAAGGAGAGTAGGAAAGTGAACCCAGTTTTGGTTTATTGTGCTTAAACCAGACCTCTCCTGGAGCAGGTCTTCTCTCTGCCCCTGGTGGGAATTCGTACCCCCAAAAGATGTACCCCTTTAGGTTTCCTGCAGCCATTTGAAACCTTAAATACTTTCAATTTAATAAACCATATTACAATACCTCCTCCTCTGCAAAAGAATGGGAAGACACATATCCTCTTTAGTTTAGTTTTGTCAGTTATGCATTTTCAAGTATGTGGGACATTATTTGGATCACTAGTTTGTATTTCTCCCTTTCAAAAAATAAAAGCTTCCCTTTAAAGCTTAACTTTATATGGAAGAACATTATTCATGTCCCAATCGGATAAATTTGAAGAGAAACAGCTATTTGTAACCATTTCTAAATCCCATGATTTGACCCTGCCCATCCCAAACTCTATCCAAGCTGGGCTGGTCCTGCCATCTAGTGACTTCCTTACTGAACTACACCGGTAGGGCATTACCTTGTCAGGTCTGCTCAAGCCCTCAGAATTAATGTTAATTTAACGTCATGTGATGTTTTGGCCTTCATGTCCTTTCATTCCTATCTATTATCTACTTGATCTTAAAAAAATTATTTAATATCTCTGTGACTCAGTTTATTCACCTGTAGAATGGGGATAAGGATCTACTTCCGATGGTTTTTATGAACCTCATGTGAGATAATGTATGGAAAACACTTAGCAGAGTACCTGGCACAGGTAAATCTTGAAAAAAAGACTCAATGTTTTAATATTTATACCTGTAATTATGAAAATCCAGAATTTAAAAAATAGCACAACTCATGGGAAATTAAATCATAGATATATAATTATCTACCTGGATATATAGATATATGAGTATTTCAGAATAAATCCAGTATATAATATTTAAAGCTTAGAAGAGAAACGAGTTTAGTCAAGCTTTTCATGTACACTGCCAACAAATGCATTATTGCAATTACACTTGCTTCATGCCAAGTCTTCCCCCATCTCATATTGAATTTTCCCACCACAGCAGATGACTCATTATTCTGTGTGCATTTTAATGTCTTTCTTCCCTTTTTTGTGGAGTTTCTCCTTCACATTTTTATGCTGCAAAATCTTTAATTCCCAACTCAAACGTCAGCTTCCAGCGCAGTCTTCTATTGCTGTTAAGCAGAGTTTAGTCCTGTGTTGCCCTTTATTTTGATCTCTTTTATAGCATTTGACACAGACAGGCTGCACCTGTGAGAACCCAATGGGGTGTATGTAGCCACATAACTCGGCGCTAAACTGCCACCATGAGGTATTGTGTATATCTTTGTATCTTCTCTCCCCCACCCAGTGACTAACACAAGACTTCACATAACATGTGCTCCACTGGAACTTGTTGAACCGAAATAAGAGCTTAGCAAATATTTTACAGTGACTTTTTAGAAAAGCCAAATAACTCACAGGGGCTTCTAATGTGCATTGGACTAAACTGGCCTAATGGCTTGAATTGGCAGGGTTAGTCCACTGAAATATGCTTTTATATTAAGAAATTAAGTAATATTTTAATAATAATAATAGATTTCATTAATGAACATTTAGAAACTACTAAAAAGCAAATAAAAATAATATATGATGTATTTCAGCATTTTTCTATAACTGGATTACATGTATATTATAATTGTCTATTTGTAGATATATATTCCACATAAAAGGTTTTCATTTGTTTGGGATTATTTGCTTTCATGAGTCTCAAAAATATAATCTCTACTGCCTTCCTTATTAACGATAATCTCTGATGCAGTGGGAATTGAAATATCATAATAAATAGAATGTCCTGTCCATTGAAAGATAACCAGAAAATTATTTTTGACTTACAGTGGCTCTAGGTCACCATTATAAACTTTGCCCAGTTTATAGATATATAGTTTGTAGATATGAAGAAAGGCTTTGGAAGATTAGGCTGAATAGGCATGGAGGGCGTACCGTGTTCTAAGACATCTCTTATGTTAAATTGTTTCCTTGATTTTTCTTTGTGTATGTATATGTGTGTATTTTTCCATTCAATTTTAAGAGGGAAATACTGAAGACCAGTATGTGTTACCTGATTTTGTATCTTTCTTCTGCAAAGAATGATTCCTTTGGTTTATGTATTTATTCATTTATACATTTATTCATTTATTTTACAAATATTGATGGATGTTCACTTTAGGCTGGGCACTTCTACTAGCTGTTAGATACCCAAAGATTAATAAGACATTTTCTTAAAAGAATTTTATAGCTCAGTGAGAAAAGGACAAACAATGCCAATGCCATATGAAACTTACTTTAATAGAAGTAAGAACAACATGACTTTGGGAACTAACTGGGAGGATTTATTCTGTCTGGGATAACCAGGAATCTTCACAGAAGAGCTTACATGTGAGTCTTGAATAATGGTAGGAGTTTAACACATGGGCTTCAGGAGAATTCCAGTAAGAGTAACCAACATCTTCATGGATGTGAACATGATGTGGGAAAGTTTAAAAATTCCTTGTGGCTGAAAGGAGGGTTTACATGGAAGAAAGGAAGAGGAAATCATTTTGGAAAGTAAGAATGAGGCTAGATTACGAAGGGTTTTATGAGCTCTGAAAATTAAGTTTGTGAACTTGTCACCATGCACTTACATTAGCAGCATTGTACAAACAGCTCAGTGAGGTTTCATGACCTTACTATGTCAGTGTCTCATGGCTGTGTTCATGTCGATGGGTGGCAGTGTCTTGTGGAGTGGCATTTATTAGTGTTGTTGCGTGTTTTTATATGCCATCATGAGAATGTTGGAGCTTGAATTAGAGCAATGAACAAACATCAAATTTCTTGTTAAACTTGTCAAGAGTGGAAGTGGAATCAGGGACATATTGGTCAAAGTTTATGAGGATAAAGCCAAAGCCATGAATAAAACAGCAGTTTACAAATGGATTAAACATTTTTCTGAGTGGAGAGAAAGCTTTACTGATGAAAAGAAGTCAGGGAGGCTTGTAATGAGCAGAACTGGCAAAAACATTGTAAAACTTCGTATCATTGTGGATCAAAATCATCAGCTAACTGTGAAAGGCATAGCAGACCGAGTAAAATCTTAACTTCAAATCTTGGCATAAGTAAGGTGTGTGCAAAAATGGTCCCCAAGGAGCTAACTGATGACCAAAAACAAAGGGCTCACATAACATTATCTGTGAGGGAGTTTTTAGCTAATAAACAAATAACTGTATTGGAACATCATCCCTACTCACTTGATTGTCCCCCAATGACTTTCTTCTGTATCTAAAGATAAAAGAAATATTGAAAGGAAGACATTTGGATGACATTCAGGACATCAAGAGTAATATGATGACAGATTCGATGACCATTCCGGACAAAGAGTTCCCAAATTGCTTTGAAGGGTGGACTAGGCCTAATGTTGGTCATAGCTTCCCAAGGGAAGACTTCAAAGGTGACTGCAGTGATATTCAGTAACGAGGTATATAACGCTATTTCTAGAATAAGTTCATGAACTTAATCATCAGATCTCAAATATTTTTATATTCCAAGGTAAGAAGTGTATATTCTAAATTAAAATCAATTAGAAGCTATTTATTATTTGTTTTTGTTTTTAGCAAAAAAAAAAAAAGATAATTGAGATTTTATGTCAGGCTTAGCATTTAATTAATACATGAGATAGGTTCACAACAGTACAATGGAACAATACAGTTATTTTCTTGAATAATATGGAAGAAGAAAATGAGACTCGAAGAAGTTAAGTCATTTATCCAAGGTCACACAGTAAATGGACAAACAGAGATATAGATCTGGGGCACTGCTGATAGCAGAGCCCATCATCTTAACCTCTATGACCTATTGCCCCTAGGGAGTAATACTTTAGAAAGATCACTTTGGTGTCTGGAGGGAGATGTTTTATAGTAGAGAGAGAATTAGGAGTCAGAGAGCCTATCTGGGAAGCTTGAGCCTATCTGGGAAGCTTTTGACAAAGTAAAGGACATAAGTGATGGGGGCCAGACCAGAAGGGCGTCATGGAGGGAGAGAGGCTGGAAAAATAGCAGCTGCTGATATGAGGCTCAGATAAACAAAAAATCATTGTAGTTCTGGAAAAAATAAATATATTTCTCTGAATAGACTAAAGTGTTCCCATTTGTGGTACCTATATTTTCAGGACTGTGTATCATAATGTTCTCCATGAAAGTTATCCATAGCTGATTGGTCCTGGATAATGACATTCTTTCTTGAAATTTGGCATAATTTAACTTTTAATCACAGGATTGTGTTTAATATACACAAATTGTGTTTGAGGAAAATTATTCATTCAGTCTTCCTTTCAATACTTTGCTAGATACTCAGGGACACAAAGATGGATGACAAATACCTTTTCTTAAAATGCTTTCCGTCAAGAAGAGTCCATAAGACCAATACAAAATAATCCCAACACTGACAAAATGTACTTCGTGTTCTGAGAGGCAGAAGCAAAGCATCCGAGGGAGAAAAGGGTGCTCTGGCCGTGGCATGTGGCTTAAGTCCAGAGATTTTGTGTTATTTTGGAAGTTTGCAATTAAGTTGGACACAAGAAGGAAAGTGAGAGAGTGATGAATTCCAGGTAGGGAGAAGAGGTTCATCAAGGAAACTGAGGAAGACAAGTTTGGGGTGTGTCTGGGGAGAGTAGGGTAGGATCCAGTTTGGTGGACTCTGGTTTGGCATGAGCACATGAGAAGCGGGAGACAAGGCCAGAAGGGTGCAAGGGCACCAGCCCTGTAATACAGACCAGGGCATTGTGATTGCCACCGTTCTTTTTGGAACAGCAACTTACAAAGAGTGTGAAAGTGAAGTCCCTAAATGACGGATTTTTTTTTTAAATTGAGAATCATAGGCCATCATTGTGATCCTCATAGCTTACATATTCACATATCATTGACAGTGGGCACTGTAACACTGCAGATATTCAGCAAACAACTTCTGTCCTTGCCTTCCCTCTCTATGTATGATGAAGAAGGAGACTTGCTTCTAAACAAGTACACATTTTCCAGGCAGGTGGTCTAAAGTCATGGCTAAGAGAGTACTCCAGAGTCAGAAATGGTTCCATAAGTATAGCTAGGACAAATTACCAAGGCTTTATCTCTGGGGCCTACTACTTCATTTATAAAATGGGAACACAATTAGAACCTACCTAAGGTTGTGCCATTTTAAAAGTCTAGCATTGGCCAGGTGTATTGGCTCACACTTATAATCCCAGCTCTCTGGGAAGCTGAGGAGGGTGGATTGCTTGAGCTCAGGAGTTCAAAACCAGCCTGAGCAAGAGTGAGGCCCCATCTCTAAAAAAGTAGCTGGGCATTGTGCCAGGTGCCTGTAGTCCCAGTTACTTAGGAGGCTGAAGCAAGAGGATCGTCTGAACTCAAGAGTTTGAGGTTACTGTGAGCTATTGCAGTACTCTACCAAGGATGACAAAGTGAGACTCTTTCTCAATTTTAAAAATAGTAATAATAAAAGTCGAGATAGACTTTTAGCATAGAAAGCAGTTCACAAATGTTAGCTATTATTCTGGAGATGTTAGAATTCCACATTAGCAATCAGAGCTATACTTGTGGACATTGGGCATCAGTAGGCCCGTGAAGAGATTATTCTACCTTTTCCTCATGTCTGTCATTCCACCATTTTATTTCACTCATATAAATGCATAAACCAAAGAATTATGAATGTAAAACTCATCACTCTTCCTTGCCCTAATTGATTGAAGCCCTCTTTTCATGGCAGACTCCAGCAGGCACACTCACTAGCTGCCCACTGGTCTGTGCCAGCTCTCTGGAAGCATGCTGCCCTGGCCATCTGGTCTTCTTAGGTGAGCCATATGGAACTTAGTCCCCTCTTCTCTGGAAAAGGTTTTTTCTTTTGTGGGTTTTCTGCTTGGCTGTACTTCCCAGTTGTATTGAATCAAGCATAGATGCATTAACAGTTTCCTTATCTCCCATCCTTGATTTAATGCCTTAAACAGGAGATTCTTTAGATCCTGTATCTTAACTCCTATTAACAAATGAAATTCTACCTGAACACTGTGAACATCTGTGATAGGTTTCTGAAATAATGCAGAAAGCACAGTTATATAATTCTTCCCTGTTCTGTTTCTGCTCTTTCCAAAGGGAATACTATTACATTTTCTTTCCTTCATTTCTATGATACTTTGAGCTGCAATTATCTGCTACCAAACTTAGAGCAGCAGGGACAGCCATGCTGAGATGATTAGTTCTTAACTGTTTCGGGTTATTAGCTGCTTAGAAAATGACATGCAAAGTTCTAGGATATGGTTTGGCTCCTACTGTGATAATCTCAAGGAGATTTACAAATACAGAAGAGATTTCTTAACTTTTCTTGAAATTCAGAACAAAAATGCTTCTTAAAAGTAGAAGCTTAAGTTAAAATCTTAATCAGCTCTGAAAAATGTCTTGTGAGGATTTTGTTTAAATGAATAAGAGTGTAGGGCTGCTTCTTTAAATATTTTAATGCTTTAGAAATTAAAAAAAAAATGGGACAGAAGTGAGAGGATACAATCTTAGCTTATTTTCAGCAAAACCATGAAGTGAAACAAATAAATCTTCTGTTGGCGTAAGGCCTTCCCACCCTTCTCAGTTTTTGTTCCCACTATGGGTGTGGGTCACTTATAAAGCATATTTTTTTCTATTATAAGAAAAAAATATAGTAAAATACTAGTGCTTTCATAAAATTTAATTAAAAAAGTGTCACGCCCCTGAAGTTAAAAATTTAACATGCCTTACAAAAACATCCCCAACGAAGAATAAGCAATTAATCTTCATTCTCACCATGGGGTAATCTTCATCTTCTGTTCCATTTCTTGGATAGTGATTCTTCTTACATGAAAGATAAAAGCTATTTTCCTCCCTTTTTTCCCCAGGGCAGAATCAGCATGCTAACATTCCTTATAACATAACTATTCAGGCCCAGCTTCCTAAACTCAGATTAAGGGCTCAATTAACCTTAACTTGTTCTTTGCATGCCCAGTTGCAGGCACGATGTCTGGACCTACTAGAAGGATGATAAATGAATTTATGTTGAGTGATATTGTAAAGTACATCATTTAATACAGAACATAGATCCTTGCACAAACTGAAGGAATCTCTGGAATTACTCCTGCAAAAAAACTTAGATCTCATATTTGAACTCAAAAGAGGTTCCTTATGGTTTTGTGGTTCACAACCCCTTGTATTTACACATGCTTTAAAGTTCTTAAATTTGTGATGGCCCATTTTAGGGAATTAATAAGATAAAGTTTAATTATTAATCCATAGGAAAAACCTATAGCTAATACATTGCAGCAAGGCATGTAAAGGTCAGGACTGGCCCCCAGGTTGGTGTGAGCAGAAGGTGCTCGACTCCCAGCACCTACCCCATGTAATCTCCAGTTACTATTCCATTTGCTGCAAGCACCCCAAAGAACATATAGTATAAACAAATGCTGGCTCTAGCTATGTGAACTTAGTTTTCATATCTCGTATCTTCATCTTTCAAGCAAATAACCAACTGATATAGAAATTCAGCAATCACCACTGGGCTCTTTGGGATCTATTACAACTTATTTTATGATGCTTTAGCATTGGGCTTTCAGCCTTGCCCAAGAGATTTTTTATGCTCAAGATACAGAGAAGGAGGGAGGGGGAGAGGGAAAGAAAACAAATAAAAAAAAAAAAAAAAGAAAGAAAAGAAAAGAGTGTCTAACTTTCATATAAATTGGACTCAATTCTGACTAAAGTATATTACTTAACTATTACTTATGTAATTCAACTTGTCATTATGTTGTTTAGGATATTGCATCCTCATCTATAAGTGAAACATGTTTGTAATTTCTCTTTATAACAATATATTTTCTCCAATTTCAATATCAGGTGTATCCAGATCAAGTAGAATGATATTGAAATATTTCTTTTATTGTTTA
>CAUYON010042040.1:56-66345 GCA_963573935.1 Arctocebus calabarensis | reverse complement strand
TCACCCTGGATAGAGTGCCATGGCATTATAGCTCACAGCAACCTCCAATTCCTGGGCTCAAGCGAGTCTCCTGCCTCCGCCTCCCAAGTAGCTGGGACCACAGGCGCCCGCCACAACACCCGGCCATTTTTTTTTTTTTTTTCTGGTTGCAGTTGTCGTTGTTTGACAGACCCAGGCTGGATTCGAACCCGCCAGCTCAGGTGTACGTGGCTGGCGCCTTAGCCCATTGAGCCACAGGCGCCGAGCCGAGAGAATAATGAAAATCTCTTTCTTAAGAATAATGAAAATCTCTTTCTGAGCTACTTAGCAAGTTGATGTTGTCCTGCTCTCAAAGGAGGAAAAAATGGTTAAGTCATCCTCAACCCCAAGACTCTGTCCATCACATCACCACAAACTGGATGCCTCTGAGTTAACTTTCATTTCATCCTTTCTAGACTTTAATGAGTAAATAGTATGTGTTTTTGTAAAGATTAGGTGAAAATAATCTCGAGGAATTGGTTTAAAATTCCCTAACCAGAAATCAGCCCACCATCGAAAAAAGTGTCTATAAATTGAATGTTAGTTTGGTACAAAACTAGGAAAAGAAACCCTTCAGCAAATTAAAAATGTATTAAAATATAGAAAATCAAATGGACCCATGATTTTATATTGCTATCTCTTAAATATAAACAAATCTCATGAAGGTAATGTTGGTACTAAATCAAGAATAATTTCACAGTTTTATATATATATATTATATATATTATGTATGATTCTAACTGCACAAAAAATCATACTAGGATTTAAACATTCTCAGAGAAGATGTGCAGCTTGGCAAAGGTCAGTTAGTTCTGGGCATTAGGCAAAGGCCTTTTCATGAGACTATTCTTAATTTAGTTTATGCCTCTGTGAAAATTAATCAGGCAGATATTTAAGAAGACCCATGGAAAGTTTATCTGAAATGGGGGGTTGAAATAAGACCCTACAAAGGTGATAAAATTTAGTTCGGGATATGTAGTTCCTATTTGGGTAATTTAGTATTAATTGAGAAACCAAACTTTTCTCCCTTCTCAAAATCTCCTTTCCTTGATTTTTTCTTCCCATTCATGCTTTTAAGGCTCCTGGTTGTTACATTAGCCTGGCAGTGACCCCTAGTGGTCTTCCAGGAATCAGTTAATTCTCAGAAGGTTGCACATTTTGAGAATACAGACTCTCTTTAGAATATAGGTGACCATCTCAGATATGATTGAAAATAAAAAACTATACATTTATATCTTTATATTAATGTTACAAAACTGGATGTTTACTTAAAGGCAGATGTTTAAAACAGTTTTAAGAGTTATTTCATCTCATAATTTGGTGGTGGGGGTGGGAAGACCCCTTAAGTTTTGGAAATAGACCTTAAGGAAACACAATAATTTGCAAGTTTACATAACTTATTTATAGTTAAATGTAAATAATTTAGGATCATGCACTGAGCTAATCTGCAGAAGAAATACATTTCTCTAAGTTGCATAATATGTGATAACATAGTCACAGGAAAATCATTTATAGCAATATCAATTTAATAAAGATCTGAAAATCTATCTCTTTACACATTGAATTATATATTTTATGTGGAAATGAGGCTTATAATTATATGTAGTGCGCTAAAATGCTCTGCTGAGTTTTTGATCAGCAATAATGGATACAGAGTGAATATTCAAGAAGGCAATTTCATTTCCATCAGATAGTACTGATTATTTTTCATAAACTTCATTTTTAAGAATTAATGATTACCTAATCTGGTTTGGAATCATAGTCATTTCTAAAAATATAACCTTGGGGAGGGGCGGAGGTCTAAGGGCACTGTTTAAGTCTTCTAAGTGTAATATTCAATTTGATGTGTTGTTCAGGATAAGGGGCATGTTACTCACATATGACAGGAATGCACTTTTACTTGAAGTAGCCTTCAGTGACTAATGTGTGCCTCTTTGACCATTTTGTTGTGGGTGTTTATAATTTGGGTCTGAAATATGGCTCAGTTTCTTGGAGATAAGGATAGTTTTATAGTAGGTCATAGAGATCCCATTTCATCCATTTGAGGATATGAAAGTGTAACTCTGTAGACTACGTGAATTTGACATAGCCCCACTGAAATAGGACAAGATGTAAAGTATACTCTGTGTTGTCTCTCTTTCTGGTGGAATTTAAGAAGCTTGATGTTCAACATTTGAATGTATACATCTGACTTGGATTCCACTTCACATTGATTTAATTTGGCATTAATATTCATTTGTAATTTTAACGATGAACAAAGGATTCAAGATCTTGATCGAATGATTCTTGAGATCCTGACCGTGTACTTAACTCAGGGGATCCAAAGGTAAATCTGATACAGTCTTTTCTGTCAGTTAATGTACCTGCTCTTTCACAATGTATGTTCTCCTACTATACGTGTTATGGAAATACAAACAAAGGAGATGTGAGTTCATGCCTAGTCTTGTTACATTAGGAGGAATTTCCTGTTAAATGAATCTTGTATGTGGCCGACCTCTTGGTTACTGACTCTAAAACTTCTGTGTTTCTGTAAATGTGCTGATTTGCTGAATACAATCTAGAAAGTAATTCTAACTAGAGTACAGCAGGCAGATACTATGTCACCGAGCAGAAACGAAGAGCTCATATTAAGGGATGCCTCATCATTTGTAAGAGTCAGCTTTTTTTCTCCCTCAAGTAACATGATCAGGTTGATTTTAGATTTTCTATTATAATAAACTGAAATGCAGGCTGATCAGACCCGGTTATACATCAGATAACTATCTGAATAAAGGAGCTAAAAAACCATTGATATGCTCTTCCATTTCAGAAGCAGGCTGAATCAGAATCAGTAAATGTTTAGAACAACATTTTCATTTGTAATTATGTTTCCTATGCTGAGCCAGGAGATTATTGGAAGTGACCTTCTAAGTATGCAGCTTTACATCCTGGGGATGATGAGTCTCTGGCTGGTTTCAAAGATGGGGATTATTTTGCCCTTGCTGCTGAGAAAGACTTTGCAAGGAGAGAGAAAAATGCCACCCTCCCTCTGCCCGGCCAGCCATGGGCACAGCCCATATCCCATTCACAAACATCTAGAGCAACATAGACTAAGATCTGAGCCTAGAAATAAGCACCATCAGTGCCTCTTAACGGGGAGCTGTGGGGAGCGCTTCAGGCATAAACCAAGTGAAGAGAAGTCTGGGCTCATTCTCTTTTAGCAATATTTATTAAAATAACTCCAGGGGAAAAATATTTTCTTTCTGGTATAGTCCTATGTTAACCAGCTCTAGCTATAAGCCCTGAAAAATAAAATTCTTATGTTGACAAAAGAAATTTGAAAAATTCTTCATTTTTGACTTCTCTCTCTTCTCTAGCCACTTTCTAACTTTCCCCTCATTCAACAAGCTTTAGGAATAAGGGTCAAATTTGGAACTGATTTAGATTCCTCTTAGTTAGTAGGCTCTCAGAAACTTCCAGACTTGAGAGCTGAAATCCTTGCTTGCCACATCCTTGGTGGCAAAAAGAAAGTGCCTTTAGATACTACGTCTCATTCCCGAAATACAGAAAAAATGCAGAGTTTCAAAAACTGTGAATGTGGACAGTGGGGGGGGGGTGACACACATTGGAAAAGGGTGTCTAATATTTCTCTATGAGAAAAGGGTTCCTTTTTTTCCCTCTTGGAGATCTCTCATACTCCCACATCACTACTTAGGGTTTGTTTAACTTCTCAATGTTTTTCTAGCAACCATTAAGTGAAAGAGAAGATTTAATTAATATTTGTATGTTACATAAATATAAGTTGTATCAGACTCATGTGGCTCACTTTGGTAATTCCTTCTTTTTGTCTGGATACTACTCATAACTTGGTTGACAGCCTTTATCACGACTGATACTACCGTCTACCATTGTAGTATCGTACAACCTGCCCTGATTTTAGCTAATGGGGAAATTTCCACTAAGTAGTCATTTGTTTACTGTTATTCCCACAGGTTGTAATGAAAATGAGGCAGACCACTTGGACCGGGACCAGCAGCCTTATCCACCCTCTCAAAAGACCAAACGCATGCGAACCTCCTTTAAGCACCACCAGCTCCGGACCATGAAATCCTACTTTGCCATCAACCACAACCCGGATGCCAAGGACCTCAAGCAGCTTGCCCAGAAAACAGGCCTGACCAAAAGAGTTTTGCAGGTAAGATACCTTTTTTTTTTTTTTGACTGTTCATACATTGCCCTTCCCCTTGCTAGTGAAAATAGTTCTCTTCCCTAATTAGAGTGATATGGATATTTCCTATTTCTTTTTAGTTTATCTTAGTTCCCTCCCTAGAGGGTATACTGAGATTTTGCAAGGGCTTCCTGGAGGGTGCTCAAACAGACCCTGCATCATTTTAAATGCAGCAACATTCTCTACACAGATGGGGAGATGGGTCCTTCAAAGCCAGTCCAACTTGCTTTACTGGTATACAAATGAAGGTGATGTTATTTGCACAAGCTGTGGCTCTAGAGATTTCCATTCACATTAAGCTCAGTGCACAGACTTACAAGGAACCTGTTAGCACTGTCTTACTTCAGTAAACTCTTAGCAATTTCTCTCATATGCTATGACTTTGCAAATTCAGCCGGATCCTCTTTTGCCAACTCCTAGAAGTATGGTTAGGGTTTCAGCAACCAACTGGAGCAAGTCAAATATCTTCCCACCTTAACAAACCATAATTAAAAACTAAATACTGAAAGTTAGTTCTGCTGTCCAATTGCTTTCTTAAGCTCCTCGTGCTAAGAATAGACAACTAATGAAATAATAATGGGCTTCTCCCACTGCTGAATGGCAAATAGCAGGCATATTAAATGTTGCTAAGCAGTTTCAGTCTGTTTGAGGTCTGTGGCCCGGGAAGAGATATTTTCTATGTGCAGAAAACTTACATGTGACAGTCTTTTGAATAGCTTGATGTTTGCTTCAATGACATTTCACTTCATGAGTAATTCTTACCTTGCCATAATTTCAATGGCCCTGCTTCTCTTCTTTTCCTCTTGAAAAAACATCTGAGGAATGAGGGTCTATCTCCCCCCTCCTTATCCCTGTGCCTTTATTTCCATGATATATCCACTTAAACATCATTGTTTCAAGTGGCACTTGCTAATACTAGGGGGTGGAATATGTGTAGTTGAGACAAAATAAATTCATAGTGTTACTTGAATTATTCTGTTTCAAAAGAAAGGAAAAAAAAATCCCTTTCCCTCCCACCAAGAAAAATAAACAATTATATTTAAAAGGAGAAACATAGATCCAAAAACAAAAAAAGAAAAGAAAGCAAATGAACAAAGAGAGAGAGAAAGAAAAGAACTATAAAAATGAACATCGGTAAAGAAATCAATTGGGATTGGTTTGCAGGTTTGGTTCCAAAACGCACGAGCCAAATTCAGAAGGAACCTTTTGCGGCAGGAGAATGGGGGTGTTGATAAAGCTGATGGCACATCGCTTCCGGCCCCGCCCTCAGCAGACAGCGGCGCTCTCTCTCCACCCGGCACTGCGACCACTTTAACAGACCTGACCAATCCCACTATCACTGTAGTGACAGCCGTGACCTCTAACATGGACAGCCACGAATCCGGAAGCCCCTCACAAACTACCTTAACGAACCTTTTCTAACATTGGTTTTTTTTTTAATTCTTCTTTTTATTATTATTCTAATTATTATTATTTTATTATTTACAAAACTTTTTTTTTTCCTTCTAACCCACGAGAAATTGGGGGAATAAAAATAACAGCTTGGTGTGTAGATCTGCAGCCACTTGGCAAATGAGTTTACAGTATTGTCTCCTTTAAGTGAATATATTTTGTCTACGAAGTGTATTCAGATTTTTTTTTCCCTTGAATTAATAAGGTCTTTCAGTCGGTAAGGGGAATTTTTTAATCATTCTTGTAAGTGCCTCTTAAAATTGTATGTTACTTATTTCCAGAATCTCGAAGAAAAAAAAAAAACAAAAAATAAAAATGAGTGGTATTATTATGGGCTTATTCCCAGTTAAATGATTAGGTTAATAAAGAACCAGATAATTAATTAAAGAGTTATTTTTAAAATCTTATAATTGTATGTGTGATTATGGAGTTTTGAAAACATTACATTTTTAAAATTTGAAACTGAAGAATTTTTTTGATATTTCTATTTCTTATCTGAATGGTTAAATCAAATGAGGAATATGATTAAACAAAAGCATTAACTATAGCAATTTTAAATAGTATTGATTAATTAGATGGAAAAAGTATTCTGGAAGTGTGAATTTTCTTCCTCTTAGGGATGTACAACCCCTAAAACTTTTTACTTAGTTATTTTTTTCAACATTTGAATATACTTAAACTCCTTGTGTATCCTTGAAAATTCCACATAGAATCTTAAATTACCCTTCTAAAGCAAAACAAAAACAAACAAACAAAAAAACCCATAACTCAAAAAGCTCTGACACCATTTCTTCTAAATTACTTTTTTTTCCCAGGGAAAATGGAAATAAGCAAAATATGATTTTTTAAGAAGTCAAAAATAATAATATAATTTAATTAATAGCTCTATTAATTGGCTTCAGCTGTACCATGATGTTGTATCTGGCGTTCTATATGAATAATGTCGTTAAGTAAACAACCTGATAGACTAATACCAACAACAAGACTTCTTTTTCTTTTATCTTATTATTATTAAGATATTTTATTTTGGCACAGGTTGGCTTGTATGTCAAAAAGCCCTTTTCTGACATTAGAGATTTGAAGTTATTAGTCTTAAAGTTGATAGACTCAGAAGCCTTGTGGATGCTGATCTGAATATATTTCCTAGTTTACAGTAGCATTTTTTTTCGTTAATTTAAGCTAAAATCTTAATGGTCTGGGCAGTGGTGAATGTTCATCTATATGCTTCTGTTGTAGTTAAATACCAATTAGATTGTGGATTTCCTAAACAAAATAAAAAAGAAGTCAAGATATATGTCTTGCTTTAGTGGATTGTTAAGAATAACTTTGCACATATTCTCCACTTTTCGGACCCCTTAAATCTCCTCTGGTGGTCTAAGTGGCTATTTAATAGATTTTAAAGGTGTCCTTCTGGCTGTATAAATGTGTGGTTACATATTGACAGTTCACTGCCCACATTAAAGTGCATTATTGTAACTTTTGCTCAGGGTCTTTAGAAAATTAGCACAGAAAGTAGCTTATTTTTTAAAAAAAAGATGATGGAAGATAAGTTAACACTGTAACAGAAGAAAGGTGTGATTGCCATTATATATTTAGCAAGTGTGGTTATCATCTTATATGGAGCTTAAATCTTGACTTTTCATATTTCTATTACATTTTGGGCATTTACCACTAACCAGACCAAACAACCTTGGTAAGGCTGAGATCTTATTAATACAGTTTTACAGGTAAAATATTGACACTTATAAATTTTGTTCTTTGACAGAACAATATATGGTACTATAGATCTACTTTATTAAGTAGACTAATTATAACTCAGTTCTCCTATGTGCCTTATGATATAACTTGGAAGTAAGTTTGTGAAAAATCAGGATATATGTGTTGTTTGTTAAATTAACTGTTTTAAGCCCTTTTGACACCTCACTAGTTTTGTACTGTTTTACCTCTTATTTCTGAAACTCTTTTTATGGTGTATCCTGTTAGAGGGACAAACATGTCATAGAAAGCAGTTGTGCACTCTTTCAAATATAGTTGATAAATTCAATAATCTTATATATTGAGCTTCGTGTTTATAGTACAGTAAGTGGTCTAGCAAAATTGTCCATGTTTCTTTGTTTATTGATAAATACATTGTATAGAAACTATTTCCCCTAAATATTTATGGACCAAACAATTGTGATATATCCTATTAAATTTGTGTGAATAAACCATTTTGAATCTAAGGAGTTTTATTTCCCACCAGTTTTATTTAAGTTTTAACTGTACTAGTGTGTTTCCAATATCTATATGTAAAAGCTGTTAAAATGGCAATACAAAATTTAAAAAAATATTTCAACACCCAAATAGTTTTTAGATATTCAGACTTTGGACTCATATTAAAGGTACACACAGTTGCACATGCTGTAATTCAGCCTAGAATTACCTTTAAATATATTTGCTTATAATGAAAGTAATGCCCCACTGATTTGACGCAGTCCAATTTTTAGAATAAAAAAAGATAATTAGCGGATAAAGTAATTGCATGAAAGGAAATCTTAAATATGAGTAAGATTTAATTGAGCACAAATGGATATTTGTAAATCTAAATAGAAATTGCAGACCCCTAAAAGCCAAGTTGCTCTGTAGTTAATAAATTGTCACTATGATTTTTTTCAGGGAGAACAAATCTTGGGGCATTACAGCCAAACATCCCGACGTTTGAAAATTCCCTAAAGTATTAAAAGAAGGGGAAAAGTTTGATCGGAAATCCACTGCAGTGAAGACAAAGACACTATTAGGTTATGATAATCATACATTTAAAAATTTAATGAGCCAAAAAAGAGAGAGAGAGAGAGAGAAAGAGAGAGAGAGAGAAAGAGACACACGTCATTTACTGAATGTTAACAAAGCTTGTGTTCTTTATGGTATCTAACACAAATGAAGGCTTAAAATTATGTGGTTTCAAACAAAATTAGATCAACCTTGTATAAACCAGAGCAACCTGGCGGTAATATGCCCACCCCACATTTGAAGCAAATTATTACTGAAAAAAAATTCCACACATTTGTCAAGCACAAATAGTTGTAAAATAAAGTCCAAAAACATTCATTTCACCGGCTTGCTAATGTGTATTAGTCCTGTTAATGGCATTTTCAAATTGTGAATTCAAAGTAAAGCTACCATTCATTTAAGAGTCTAGGGATCAAAACCCAGTGATTTTAGTATTGTTTATTACTTCCTTTTTAAACAGAAATCTCTGCATGCACTTTTACATCTGTCACCTCTAGTGTACATCTCTGTATGATGACTTATCTTTGCTGTTTCTTGTATGATAAATAGCTTTCATGAATAAACATTTTATTTGATGCAAACATAGTTAACTTTATGTTAAACACACTGTTGAAATTAATTTTGAACACTGTCTTAAAAAGGCAGCACAGTATATTTACAATTTGTTATGAAAAAATCCAACCATTATAATGAAGTTAAATTTGGGTAGTCAAGGATAAAATAACTTACTTGGTTTTTAGTTTTTCATGACTTATTTTCATTTGTTGTATTCAATTGACACATGTATTAAAAATAAAAAACAAAATAAACCCAAATTACAATGAAAGTAGGCCTCAGCATATACTATTGTATAAAATTTCAGCAACTTTTTTAGATTCTTAGGGTAAAATTTATAATTCCTCTGTGAGTTTACATGTTTGCTATGCAATGAACAAATCTATTGAAGTGTACAAATATATTGAACTATGAAAAGATCCAGTCTTTGCATAGTTTAAGGTACATATTATTACAAACAAAGAAAACAATGGGAAGAAAAACAAATAGTTAGGAATGAGGTTTTTTAATTGTTATAGGGAATATTTGAAGAAAGAATTTTTTAACTATTCCTATTTAGCTGTATATCCAAAGCATATGTTAAACAAATTAACATATAAAATGCTTTCCAGAAAATTTTTCATTATGATGAAATTTTTATTATATACGAATGAACCCTATGTAAATGATGTAACTTTTATGAATGACAGACATTAAATATTTCACTTCCATGTATTCTCAGAATTTTGAATGTTTTCTTAAGTGTTTCCACTTCCTGAATACTAAAAAAGAGAGAGCAACTTACTAATATAAAAAAAAAAAGCAATGCACCATGACAAGTAGACTATTTTGAGTGATCATGAAACATGTTGGTTTTGTCAGTAACTTGAATGTTTATGCCTCATTGAAACCTCATCCACGGCTATAGCAACTTAAACAGATTTTCCGATACATTTCCAGCCAGTTTATTCAAATCTTTGCCCTACAGCTTTGCCTTCTTTCCCTGTTCTGTCACCTATGGCAGTTTCATTTAGAAATATTTTGGAACCTCGCCTGGTTTCACAGACCTTTAAATATTGGTCTGGTATGCGAAATGCGGGAAGAGACCAAAGAGGGAAGGAACATAACTGCAATTAGACATCTGAAAAAAATAATACAAATTTGAAACAGGCACGTTTTGTAAAAGTAAAAGAAAGAAGCACTAATTACATGAGTGGGAAGAGAAAAGGCATGTGATGCGGAGTTGGAAGTTCTAGCACACTTTCCTGTGATGTTCAGCCGTCTTTGAGTCTGGGCAACTATGTACTTATTCTTTGGTGTGGAATAGAAGAATGTGGACCCCTTCCTTGGGAGCAAGACACTACATTTTTTCCTAGCTTCTACCTCCCAATTGCCTGGGTTAGTCTAACTTCTGGCAAACCTATCTTGGGCAAGAAAGGCTCTACTGAGAGTTAGCATCCGTGAGCTTGGGTTGAATAGCCACCTTAATACTGACTTACATAATAGATAGGTTTTTGATACCTCAAATAAAGATAAAACTCCCCAATAAAGGACCCAAAGCAAACACTTTTAAAATCTTTGTGGCTTTTAATCACCTGGAAGCAAATAACTTTATTTAATAAAATCCCAGTGGAATCTATAGTACATTCTTTAACAATAATCTTTTTTTTGGAGTCAAATAATTCTTTTTATTAGTCACATACAAATATCTCATTTTCTATTGCAGTGTGATGGTGTGGGGTATTGTGGTGAAAAGCAATAGAAATGGGAAGCTTTGGAATGGAAATTTAAAGTCATGTCATTCTAGGGTCTTAGGGATAATACCATTGTAAAAATAAATATAAAAACCTAAATTTGTATGGAGTTTTGCTATTTAACTTTTAACTGCATCATAAGCAAAGGTAACTTAAATTGTAGAGAGTTTGTCTTCTCTCTAGTGATTTAATACAGTCTCTAGACACCAGGGCAAAATAAGGACAGGAGAACTTAGTTCAAACTGAAGAAATTTTCTTTGATACCATACATACAGAAAATTCTTGCTTGGCCTCTTGGATCTATTTTCAATTTTGAGTAATCAGGAACCAACTATGAATATTGAAATAAAGGAAAATGTTCTAATGTAAAGCCACAAACCTTAGCTTTATAGCCATGTGAAGTTATTTTTTCATGGTTTGCTATTGATTTTGAATATTTTTATATTTACTTGGCCCTTACAATATGAAAATACTACAATTTACCTTGTGTTCAAAATAAATTGTAATTATAAGTTAAAGTATTATTTTAAATGCCCTCTGGGAAGATTTCTATTTTATTTTACCTTGTTACATAGCGAAGAAAAAAAAAAGACAAGAAATAAAACCCTCTCAGAACCGGAACTGTGCATGATATTGAAGAAAAAAATCTATAAGTATGATGTAAGTAGCAATATTATTGCCACAACAAAATTTCTTTTTTAAATATGTGGCAAAACAAATGATTTTATCTAACTTCATTCTCTACTTGCAACATTTCTCTATGAATATTAATATAGTTAACCCTCCCTTATCATACATCACACCAGTAAGTTTCTCTTCCCTTGGATTATTAATTTTTGCTTCTTTGCATTACATTTTATTGTGTGCTGAAATGACAAAAAGCAAGCAAGAATAAAGATCCAGGTATTAGCCATATGTAGAAAGTTCCTGGTGTGCATTTCTGTGTATTTTTCCCTCCCATGTTAGAATTGTCAGGAACGTTTTTCCCCCCCTTTGGAACTTCCTGTTTACAATTTTGCATGATCTTATACATTAATCTGGAGTAACTGGATATCTTTTATGGTTATTTGAAAATAAAATTTGCTACAAATATGATGCTCCAGTCTCTGTTGCCTCATATGATGCGTGAATGTATTAATTTTTTCCTGTACTTTCATAATAAACCAGAAAATATTAACCTCAGAAGACATTTAAATTATTATTTATGATGAAGATACAAAGATGATGAAATTCAAAGGTGAGAATGCCTTTTCTTAATCGTTCTCATTCT
The DNA here is from genome assembly GCA_963573935.1 of Arctocebus calabarensis. Classification (NCBI taxonomy): domain Eukaryota; kingdom Metazoa; phylum Chordata; class Mammalia; order Primates; family Lorisidae; genus Arctocebus; species Arctocebus calabarensis. The sequence continues at coordinate 54,341 of CAUYON010042040.1, read as the reverse complement.
GCTTCTTTTCCTTTTCTAAAGAAGCAAAAATCATGCAGAGCTATTGGCTTTAACTTCGACGTTTGAGGGTTTTGACAGCTCACAGCACTTAAAATTATAGTTATTATTCAGTAAAGTTTAATTCTATAGAATAAATGCCCTTTATGAAATGTGACTTTTTTGAAAAGCCCAAAGGTATTTCAAGGATTTCAAGTAGCTGAAGTTATTTGAATTTTGCAAACAAATAGTTTTTCAGGAGAAAAAAATAGTGGAAAAGAATTTTAAATATAATATTTGTAGCATTTTACCTGGTTGGCCTGGATACCATATAGGAATTTTAAAGAGTTATAAATACCCTCCAAAGTATGATACAAATAATTAAGTGATGGCTTTTTTGTTTGTAATTTAAATTGAGATAGCTTATTTTATAAATATAATTACATAGCCACCTTATTATTTGAGGGAAGACTCTGAGATCTTTTAATGATAATATGTTTATATTTCCAAGAGTTCTGGTATAGTTTCTACTCAGCTTTCATAAATTTAGCGTCATGAGCCTATGTGTATGTGTGTAGTTGTGTGAGTGGTATATTTTCTTCCTAACATCGTGAAGAAGGTGCAGTGGCTCACACCTTTGTTTTCTTAAAAAAGAAAGAAGACCTGTCTCTTTTAAAATCAGTTTTTAATCAAAAGCAAAACAAAAAGGCAAAATAATGGCAACTTTTCTTTAGTTGGTTATTGCAATAGGTCTACTTTTTTAAGCCTAACATAAAGCTAAGCTGTCAATAGCTTCCCTGCCAATGCAACAGTGATCTCTCCAGATTCTGTGTTAGATTACAGTCTTCATTGAGGTTGGCCATCACTTGGCTTTTTACTGGCATTATGTTGCTGTTTTGAACTTTTCTGTCACCAGAGTTTTGACTAACACTTATTTTTAAACATCAACAATTACAACAAAACAGGCAATTTGGGGAGGAATGAACAGTTTAATTTACATCATCTATTAAAAGAAGCACAGTAGAAACAAAAGGTTCTTTCATAATTCAAGGAAAATATTTTGGTTTAAATTGAGCATTAATAGTCTATTAAAGTGACTGAAACTCAATGAGTTCATTAGTAAATATGAAGTATAAATTTATCAACCTATCCACATTTACGTACATATGCTAAGTGCACACTTTGTAATAAAACTACATCCGAGGCCTACCAAGAGACATTTTGCCACATATGCAACTTCAATAGCCTGAATTCCTAAGTATTAAGGGCTGGATTATGAAGCATTTGAAATTAATGCTGATGTTCTCTGTGTTTCTGGAGTAGCTCATATTGGAATGTATAGCCAATAAAAGTTCTCGCCATGGACTTTATTTTTGTTTTGATTCATATAAGAATAAACTCATGGAATCACTCTGTGTGCTAGAAATAGTCTTGTTCGGTTGGTTGAAATCCCCATTTCTTTTTTCCAGTTGAAATGGAGAATATTGAGACAGATGTAGATTGTTTTTGGTTCAGAGACTATTGTGGGCCTTTCTCAGAAAAAATAGGAATGTGAATGTTTAGTCTCTGTAGATTTACACTTTTTTTCCTTTTTTTTTTTAAGAGGCTCCTCTTAAAAGTGATCCTCCCATTGCAGCCTCCAGAGTTCCTGGGACCACAGGTGTTTGCTGCTGTGCCTGACTAATTTTTTTTTTTTTGGTAGGGATGGACTCTTACTGTGCTTCTCAGGCTGGTAAGGTGATCCTCCTGCCTTGGCCTCCCAAAGTGCTGGGATTATAGGTGTTAGCCACTGCACCTGGCCAGATTTACACTTTTTTGCCATTGTTGAAATAGTGTAATTATAGAAATATGGCCCCTACTAATACTTAGCACCTCTTATTTGTTGCAGCTGAATTGTTAGTGCAAATTGCAGTTTAGAAAGACTACAATTATAAACATTGAAGCTTATTATTTCATAGAATTTTCTATAAATGTTGACCAATTTTATTCATCTATTGGTTCCTTACTACCATTCCGCCTAAATCTTCTTTCATCTCACTTCTATCCCCATCATATTATTGGAACCACATTCCTTAAAGTTAGCAATGATCTTTTCCTTACCCAAATGGTGGCCTTTCCCTTGTATTTATTCACATTTACTTTTGTGCCAGATTTTAGGTCCATTTTACTTCTCTCTAAACCTGTTTCCCCACAGGCCACGCACCTGCCACTTCTCCCTGGGTTTCTGCTGACTCAGAGCCAGCACATCATGGTCCAACCCCAGGATCTCCTGTCTGCGCATGTGCAACTCGTGCCCTGGAAACAACGTTCTTTCTTAAAGGCTCAACTTTTTTTTTTTTTTTAATAATTTTATTGAATCATAATTATGTACATTGGTGCAATCACAGGGCATGATTCATATACATTCAGAAATGTTTTGATCATACTGTTACAGATATCCTTCATGGCATTTCCTTGATCACTATATAAAGACATTAATACTCTACCTTTAATAAGTTTCGTCAGTACCCTGCTAAGATGCACCGTAGGTGTGTTCCCACTAATTGCCCTCCCTCTACCCATCCTCCCCCCACCCCCCCCCCACCCGTTTATGATTTGGGGGTTTTTGGTTTGTTTGGTGGTATTTTAATTTTTTTTTTTTTTACATCAATGTTATTTAATGGTATTGGTATATAGTTTTCTTTCTTTGTTGAGTCCTTTCCTGGTTTGGGGATCAAGGTGATATTTGCTTCTGAAAAGGAGGTTTCCTTCCTTTTCTATGTTTTGGAAAAGATTATGTAATATAGGTACTAGTTCTTCTTTTGAGGTTTGGTAGAATTCTGATGTGAAACTATGTGGTCTTGGGCTTTTCTTTCTTGGGAGATTTTGTATAATTGACACTATTTCAGTTCTTGATATAGGTCTATTCAAAATTTCTAATTCTCTTTGGTTGAGTCTAGGAAGGTGGAAAGCTTCCATGTATTGGTCCATTTCTTCCAGATCTTCATATTTCTCAGAGTAAGGTTTTTTTGTAGTAATCATTGAGGATTTTTTTTTTTCCTCTTTATTTTTTGTTTTTGTTTCCTCTTTATTGTTTCGGATTGAAGTTATTAGAGATTTTACTTTTCTGTTTCAGGTGAGTCTAAAGAAAGGTTTATCAATTTTATTAATCTTTGAACAAACCAACTTTTTGTTTCGTTGATCTTCCAAATGATTCTTTTGTTTTCAATTTCATTTAATTTTGCTTATTTCTTTTCTTCTTCTGTATTTGGGATTGAATTGATCTTCATTTCCCACTTGGGTATGTTGGCCTGTTAAGTTGCAGACTTGCTATCATTCTGTATTCTTTTCTTTTCTTTCTTTCTTTTTCTTTTTAAGACAAAGTCTCATTGTATTGCCCTTGGCGTCACAGCTCACAGCAACCTCCAACTCTTGGGTTTAGCCAACTTTCTTGCCTCAGCCTCCTGAGTAGCTGGGACCACAGGCACCCACTGTAATGCCCAGCTATTTTTTATTTTTATTAAGTCATTTGTACACAGATCATACATACATTTATGGCATTATGGAATTCAATGTGTTGATTATTTGTACAAATTGGAATGCTTACGTCCTACTAATCAACATAGCTTTCACTTCTTTTACCCAATTACAGCGTTAAGACATTTGTGTTCTACACTTGATAGATCCAACTTGTACTTGCATTATGCTCTATAGATGTGGTCCCCCTATTAGCCCTTCCTCTATCAACCAACCGCCCTCCTTTCCCCTTTACCTCCCCTTCCTTTATTCATCCTAGGGTATAGTTGTGTTTCATTTTTCATATGCAAGTGTGAGTGGTTATAAATTGGTTTCACAGTAGTGCTGAATACATTGGATATTTTTTTCCATTTCTGAGATACTTTACTAAGAATATTTTCCAGGTCCATCCATGTAAACTTAAAGGAGGTAAAGGCTCCATTTTTTAAAATGCTGCACAGTATTCCATGGTATACATATACCAGAATTTATTAATCCATTCATGGGTTGATGGGCACTTGGGCTTCTTCCATGACTTGATAAATATGAATTGAGCTGCAATGAACAATCTGGTGCAAATATCCTTATTGTCAAGTGATTTTGGGTCCTTTGGATATACACTTAGAAGAGAAATTGCAGGAACAAATGGCAGGTCTACATTTAGATCCCTGAGTCTTCTCCAAACTTCCTTCCAAAAGGAATTTATTAGTTTGCATTCCCACCAGCAGTGCAGAAGTGTTCCCTTTTCTCCACATCCACGCCAACATCTATAGTTTTGGGATTTTGTGATGTGGGCTACTCTTACTGGAGTTAGATAGTATCTCAAAGTGGTTTCGGTTTTCATTTCTTTGATGATTAAAGATGATGAGCATTTTTTCATGTGTCTGTAGACCATGCGCCTGTCATCTTCATAGAAGCTTCTGTTCATGTCTCTTGCCCACAATGAAATAGGATGATTTGTTTTTTTCTTAGTAATAAGTTTGAGTTCCCTGTGGTTTCTGGTTATTAGAACTTTGTTGGAAATATAACCTGCAAAAATCCTCTCCCATTCTGAGGAAGTCTATTTGCTTTACTTAGTGTATTCTTGGCAGTGCAGAAGCTTTTTAATTTGATCAGATCCCAGCAGTGTATTTTGGATGTTGTTTCAATTGCCCAGGGTGTCTTCCTCATAAAGTGTTCCCCCAGGTCAATTTTTTCAAGCATTTCCCCTGCACTCTCTCTAAGAATTTTTATAGTTTAATGTCTTAAGTTTAAGTTCTTTAACCAGTGAGAGTCAATTTTTGTTAGAGGAGAAAGATGTGGGTCCAATTTCAGTCTTTTACAGGTCTCCAGTCAATTCACCCAGCACCATTTATTGAATAGGCAAGCTTTCCCCCAATTTATATTTTTAATAGGCTTATCAAAATTCAAATGACAATAAGTGTTTGGATTCACCTCTTGGTCTTCAATTCTGTTTCATACATCTACCTCTCTATTTTTGTTCCAGTACCATGATGTTTTGATCACTATCAATTTATAGTGTAGTCTGAAGTCTGGAAGCATAATTCCTCCCGATTTGTTTTTATTCCTGAGTAATGTCTTGTCTATTCGAGGTTTTTTCTGTTTCCATATAAATCGAAGTACTAATTTTTCCAGGTCTTTATAGTGTGACAGGTGCTTTAATAGGGATTGCATTAAATCTATAGATTGCTTTAGTTAGTATAGACATTTTAACAATGTTGATTCTTCCCAGCCATGATCATGGTAATTTTTCCATTTGTTAACATCTTCAGCTATTTCTTTTCTCAGAGTTTCATAGTTCACTTTATAGAGATCTTTCACGTTCTTAATTAGTACACTCCCAGATATTTCATCTTCTTTGGTACTACTGTGAAAGGGATAGACTCCTTGACTGTTTTTTCAGCTTGACTATTACTGGTATATATAAAGGCTACAGATTTATGAACACAAATTCTTAATGATACATGGACATTTATTTACATGTTTATGTAAGAAACTTGATTGAAAAGTATTTATAGTGACATTCTATTTACACAACAATGAGAATCTCTACTGAACTATTGGCGAGTATAGGTTACAACAATGGGGGGGGTCTTCATTTTAGGGACTAAGCCAAGGGAGAAAGACACATAACTAGAAGGGCCCCTCTTTAAGGATAGCTCAGAGTCTCTCATCTTGGTACTGGAGACCAGAATTTATCAGAGCTACTCATCAGAATTTCCGCTTTATAAAGCTATAAAACTGTATTTATAGCATAATCCCAGAAGCAAACATTGGAGTCAGCTGCTCTGAGAACAGAGGTTGGCATAATATACACTTACATACTCACACAAATAATAAAAATTACCAGTCCAACCACCCACAGTCTATTTTTAGCCTTTACTACTACATCAGATCTTGCGGTTATTTGTGTTTTTTTCCTGGAAAAATTCATGTATGTTGGAAACTCTTCTATCTGTATGGTTTATAGACTACAGGGATCTGCCTAGTTTCTTAGCTGTGTTCTAATTTAGACTTGGTATATCTTCCTAGAGAATTGAAACCTTGTCATTATGATATGACCTTGTTTAGTTTTAGCAATGCTTTCTCTCAGAAAGTCATTTTGACCTTGCTAGTGCTTTTTTATTTGGTTTGTAAGTGGTACATTGATTGTATCTTTTTATTGTTGTGAGCACATGTAATTTTTTAAAATCTAGCTTTAAAAAATCTAGCCTAAAAATATTAATCTCTTACTTGAACTATTATGCTTATTAGTGTACTTATTGATATATTTTTATTTTCATCTATTTTCTTCTTATATATTATTTAGTCTGTCTGAGTTTTTAATTTTGCTTTCTTGTTTTCTTTTACATTAATCATGGGTTTGTGATTATTCAATTTTTTTCTATCTATGATTTTATTATTTTTACATTTTTCAACTGTATTAATGGTTAAGAGATGAAAATATGCATCTATGATTTATAACAGCCTAATATAAAAGATTATGTTTACCTCTCCAACAATAATGACAGAACCTTAAAATACTATAACTTCTTATCCTCTTGGTATTATTGTTATGCATTTTAATTCTATATATCTATTTTAAGTTTGTAGGATATAATAATTGTTTTGTATCATTTATATTGACTTATATTTACCCACATAATTATCTTTATATTGCTCTTAAATTTTCCTCCATTTCTGCATTTTTTCCTATAATTATATTCTTTCTGCTTGAATAACTTTCTTTGGTATTTTCTATAGTGCAGTACTAGTGAGAATGAATTGTCTTTACTTCCTTTGTCTGAAGAGAGTTTTACTTTCCGCTTATTTTTCAAGTACATTTTCAATGAGTGTACAATGCTATATTGACATATTTTCACCACATTAAAAATATTGTTCCCATATCTTCTGGCTCTCACCATTTCAACTCTGCACCAATAACCTATTGTTGCTCTTCTAAAGATAATGTGTATTTTTTTCCCTTGGCTGTTTTTATGTGTATGATTAATTTTATTTTTTAAATATCAATTTTTCTATGATGGGCCTTAGTGATTTTAAAAACACATTTGTTATGTTTATAGTTTACTGAGTTGTTTGAATTTGTAAATTGATGTTTTTCCTCCATTTTTTTTCTATTATCTCTTAAAATATTTCTTCCCAATTCTCTTCTCTCTTCTGATATGTCAATTACACTATGTTTTACAATTTCTATTTTGCTGTATTCTTGCCTTCTCCCATTTTTTCTTTCTTTGTTTCCACTTGAATTTTTTCTACTGATTGTCTTTGAGTTCAATAGTCTTGACCTCTGATATGTCCAGTTTGATGTTATATGTATCAGTCTAGTTTATATTTTCATATATAACACTTTTCACTTCTGCAACTTTCATCTGATTCTTTTGTATTGATTCTATGGTGGCTTTGTATGATGTCAGTTAGGTCAGGCTGATCATCTTTTCTCAGAATTCTCTTCCTTCCATGTTCCTAGTTGAAATAGGGAAAGGCTGTGGTAGATGTATACAATGGAATACTATTCAGCCATTTAAAAGATACACACTTTACATCTTTTGTATAAACCTGGATGGAGCTAAAGAACATTCTTAGTAAAGAAAAATAGAAAGCAAGTATCCAACGTATGATACTAATATGAAACCAACAGATAAACAACTACACACCTATAGAAGAAAAAAACAACTAAATTCAAGGGGGGGGAGAGAAAAGAGGAGGAAGGAAATGGATTTGTTAGCGCTTATCTCACATGTGAAATGTGAGGGTACACAGTACACCCCTGGGGGAAGGACTCAACTACACTTGAACTTTACCTAACAGATGCAAATAATGTAACCTAATCATTTATACCCTCATTTATCTGAAATAAAATACATAAATAATACATAAAATATATACTCAAACAAAAAGAAAAAGAAAGGTAGAAATGGAAATGAAAGACACTATCTGTGAGGTCTGGAAAGTAGAAATGAAGACGTCGCCACTTCAATTCACACTTGAAGGCCATGCAGAAGATCAAAGGCTGCTGTTGCACGTTGTCACTGAGGTGGGTCACCTCACTGGTGTTGGGCAGCACCAAGCCCTTCAGCTACTCCTCTTTCAGCTTCTCTAAGTCCTCAGTCAAAGGTGTTTCAACTATGTGATGAACGATTGTAACCTCTTGGGTACAAAAATTGCCACTGAAGTTAGTAGCAGTGAGATCTGTTTCTATTGCCTGTTTTTTCTTTTTGTTTTTTGAGCTGTATGTTGTAATGCTTACATGGTTTTTATAAGTTCAGAACACTGAAGGTAAATATTAACAAGGCCCGGATACTGCAATCTTGCATTAGGAAAGGATCACCCTTTCTTTTTCTAGGCAGATAAAATGGGAGGCTATCACTTTAATTCCTTCAGGAATGAGCTGGTTTTAGACTGGGCTGAAGTTTTGATTAAGACACAAGGTTTCTCGGGTTTTTCTTTTCTTTAGTTTAGAACCTCCACTGCTTGCAATTAAGCAAGATTCACTCCAGATTCATTCATCCTAATAGGACTTTACCTTCTCAGCACAAGTAGAGTACAAAATTTTCCACTCCATGTCTCAGAGTTTGTAGCTTAGCTGAGTAACTCTACCTGGTATACCTCTAGAATTTGGCACATATTTTGAGAGCAGAATCAGTGGTGTTTTGAGGCTTCTCAAGTATCTGATTTAATGACTTCATTCCATGTAAGTGCCAAAATGCCCACTGGTTTCCTGTCCCAGCAGTGGCCCTCTGCCCAGTGAAAGCTCAGTTTCCCAGCCTACCCATGTCAGTAATCTCAAGCTTGATTCCTTAGAACTTATGCTTCTGAGGAAAAGGGAGCTGAAGATTATTATTAAAGGGAGCTGAAGATTATTATTGCACCTGTCCAAGAGCCTCCCTTTTCCATGATTTCAGCCTCTCTAGTCCTTATTATTTCAACAATTATCCATTGTATACTTTAAACAGATGATTTTTGTGTTTATCTTATAGAGTTTTTTTAAAAATCCTTATTAACAGGGATATTGGTTTACTGGAAACTGCTCTCATTTTCATGGGACAAAAAGCCTGCCAATCTCTTATCATTTATATCTTCACCTAATTTGTATCAATACATTGCTCTGCTGTTAGGATAACTAGTTTTCTAGTCTTATCGAGGTTCTTATAATTGCTTATTATAAGGTGATGTCAGTAGTAATTTGAGAGAGAAGATAGGTAATCATATTCCTTCAGTAAGTCATCTTGAACAAGAAATTCCATGACCCTTAGAACCTTCTGCCTTACATTATAGCTATCTAATCACAACACTCTCTGCTACTGTATTACACATTTTTAAAAGGTAAACACTATGTTATTCATGTTCATGCTTGCCGCAGTACTTAACATATATAGTCCCATATAGTAGGCGTTTATCAATTCTTTTCAGATAACTTATATAATAAATAAATAAATGACTTCATGAATTTTACACTCAATGACTTCATGCTGATATCTTTCACATGGTAAACAGTATTGTTTTTAAACAACCCAAACTATTATCCATAATATTAGAGCAATAGAGGCAAATATTCTATTTCTTTACAGAACCTGGTATATTCTATGCCCCTCACAATACTTAAACGATAATAAAAACAATCTGTCTCCAGCTTCTGGGATTTCTCAAAGAAAATTCTTTAAAAATGAAGCACTTTAATCATCTGGTCTCTCTGGGTTTTATAGTAGTTGAAGAAATATATATAACAAATATGTGATATATATTTCAGTTCCCTCTTAACACTCGTATTTCCCTTTAGAAAAGAAGGAACAATCACATAAAAGGGAAATTGAAGAGAAATATTACCTAACCATAAAAAGTCATACTTTCCAAAGATTATATTCCCATTTCTATATAATATTCTCTCATTATGAAACCATCAGTGCATTTTTTTAGTCATAAACAAGGTACTGAAAGGAAAATGAATAGAAATATAAATGACTTTCTGGAAAGTGACATCTATTGCAACTTCAGAAAAAAAATTAACTCTCTAAAATATTAATTGATCATAATGAGGAGGCCTAACTTCAGATACAGGGAGGACCCGTGGGGCTTTCCCCACAGGCCTGCAGCTTCTTGTGAAGGCACCTGGGAACACTGACTTTGAATTTAAATTTAAAAGTAAATAAAAATAGAGCAGACTATTAGGCTGCTAATTTGAAGAACTTAAACAAGGAATGTTGTTTCTTGTTGTTCTGCAAATCAAATATAGCATAGGAAGAAACGTAATTCTACTACAAACTAAGGTCACCAACATTCCTGGCCACTAGAAAGGAATTCCAAAAGGACAATAGGATGGCATCTGTTTCTTCCTTCCCTAAGAAACAGATTATTAGTAGGGATCAACCCAGGAGCCAGTGAACAAATGCAGCTGTTCAGCAGTATCCACCCCTGTGGAGGGAATGAATCTTCCTTGAAGGTGTTTCTCACAGCCAGTATGAGAGGCTCCACCACGCTCTACAGACTTCTCAACTTTTTTAATCATCACATTCTGGACTTCGCCTTTGACTTTCTAACTGAGTATTTCATTTTTCATGACACAATTTTTATATAACTCATTGTAAAAACTGGGACACTCTTTCAGCACAGTTTCTCCAAACACCAAATTTTTATTACCAAAGTCTTCAAATGGACAACTCTCTAGAGTGGGCCTAATGTGAAGGTCTTAAAAACAGGAGCATACTGTGAAGGCTCAAGTTCAAGAGCTAATACCAAAAGCAGTGACGAGCTCAGTAGCTGTGCAGTACTCAGCGCGTTCAGAGACAGATGCATGACCTTTCCGCGTCTGACACTTTTCTGAACTCACTGCCACTATATTTTGGAAAGGTGTAAACTCGGAGGAATAAAACCTCATCTATCTTTCTTCTTTGTATGTCTCTCCATGATGATATTAAACTGCTCTTCTCTTCAGTACTGTATAGTCCACAGTACACCCAAGTCTTCTCATTGGATTAGTGAACAAGTATCTTGCTTTCCCAACACTGTTTATCAAGAAGTGATCCTTTGGGTGGCTATTATGGCTCATCGAGTAGGGCGCTGGCCCCATATACCTAAGGTGGTGGGTTCAAACCCAACCTCAGCCAAACTGCAAGAAGTGATCCTTAGAATCAACGTGGGGCAAAATTTTCCTAGAATCTGGTTTAATAAACCTAAGCCCCTTCTGGTTACAACTTCAGATTGTTTTGTGCTCAGAGATTAAGCTACAGTCCTTTCCAAATATTAATACATGAATCTCATTAATACTTTTTTTTCCTCTCAGTAAGTGAAGATGAATTCTTTAATTTGAAGTGGCCTTAACACTAATGAGTCATGCCATTACTCTGGAATCCTTTGATTTTTTTTTCTCATTGACTCAGTGAGGTAGAAATTAAGGACAAATCCCATTAGCTTTATGCATTTCCTGAAGTGTCTGCTCAAGGTTGCAAATTGATCCATCCTAAACATTTATTTGTCTGTAAATACCATGAACACAATGCTCCACTTTAGAGTTTCTTCTTTTATTTTTTTACCCAAACACAAAATTTCTTTTAAAGTTCTGTCAATGACATCATTTGCAATTTAAATGCTTTAAAAATATGATCCTTCCTGCTGTGTTTTTGAATAGTTCCTTCATATTTAATTTCTGTAGACACTTTAATTCCTAATTAAACTTTATTGTTTATGATGCTTAGTCATTAATAGACATGATAACAAAAAAAGACTAGTCCTAGCAAATTCCAGTCTGACTGCTAATTTCAGTGTTACTCTTAATACTTTTCACAGCCATAATAAACTCACAGGGCTAGAATGGGTAAGAAGTGAGACACAAAGCAAGTGCATAGTTCATGTTTCTGAGGGTTTACTAGATGTTCTGGAAGACAAGTTTGGATTAGACTTGAATTGGACTCTTTGATTTGTTGGGGAGATTAGCTTAGAAATAGTATCTCAAACTCTTGCAAGATGAATATCCGTGTATTCAAGGCTCCTGTCTCCAGCATATCCCCAGGTTTTCCATCGGTGAAGAGAAGAGCATATATTGCATTCACAAAGCTGGCTTTATCCCAGGAGCCTTAAAAGACGTTTATTGTGAGAGAATGGAGACACTTGATGAATCTGATGGGTTTGGGTCATGGGAAGATTTGCTGTGAACCATTGCATCAAGGTTGAAATGCCCAAGAGGCTGACAAGCTTATTGCCCATTTCAGAGATTAAATAGTTTTGGAAAAATTTTCTCCCCTGGCAGTTGTAATTGTGTCTGTGAAATAAGTGTTCATTCTGCTTGAGCACCATGGTTTGAATGCTTCCTTCTATATTTCCCCCCAGTGGATTGATTCTAAAAAACGTCTACTTTTTTAGACAATGCAAATTAACCCATGAACTTGATAATGCCTCCCCCAGCTCCTGTCATCCCTGCCATGTCCCATGCTAACAGGCAATCAGAGACCCTGTCAAGTTTCTTTATCATGAATTATCTCTGTAATTGTTTGAAGGGAGGAAAAGGAACTGAAAAATCACTCTTCTGGGTTAATAATGTGGTTATGGGACAAGGACAAAAGCTGCCATTAGTAACCTTGAGAGTATTATGCTGCCAGAGTAGCACTCTTGAGTAGGTCGAATGATTATTTAGTTTGGGGGAATTTCAAGGCATATGTAAAGTCCCCAAATCGCCCCAAATAAAATAGACTAAGGATAACATCTCAAAAAGAGGAAAGGGGGTATAAGAGAAAATTTCAGGCTCATTCTGTCCCCTGACTTTGCCCAAGGTCAATGCTGCACATGAGTCTGCTAACTGCTCACAAGTGTCTGACCTTTTGGGTGATTTAGAGCATTTCTGTTTTCTAGCCTGGTTGAGTCATGATGTGTTAACACACACAACACCACAGTCTGGTTCCACAGGCAAGCACATCTAAAATTCTTGAGTTTCTCATTTCAAGGTACCCTTAAGGTCATACCTTAAAACTGAATTTGAGAATATCAAAGAAATCTGGAGATGGTTGATAATATTTACTTCTGAGCATTGGCTGTATCTCTGGAACTGTGCTGAGCATGTGAGTAATTACCTTATGTAGTTCTATAATCATTCTGTGAGGTTGGCTCTGGGGCTGTCCTGTGGAAACACACTCAGATACTGAGTACCATACCTGTGGTCACACACTAATTGGTTCAATGAGTTTGAACACAGGTCTTTCTGATCCAAGAATTGGGGCTGATAACTGGCTGGCTTCCTTTTAATCCTCAGTACCATGAGATAACGTGATACAAAGAAGAAGACTGTTGTTTCCTAACCAGACATGTACACTGTAGGCCACCCTAGGTTTGATCTGATTTTTGTGTCATTCTATGAACAGGAATGCCTTTTAACTAATTTTGAATATGTTTTTTATGGCTCCAATGCATCCTAGGATGATCTTTCTAACCCTACTGCCTTTTTCAAATACTTTTCTCTCCCCACATTTTTGAGTGGTCAGAGGTGATAACCATCCAACCAGAAGTGAGGCCAGTGTGGCCCAAGAATATGAGTGGAAAAAACAATTGGCAAGGACATAAAAATGTTCAGGTGACTGGCGAGATCATCTCTGCATTGTCCCCTAAAAGCAACTGTTAGCCAGATGATAAGGGAACATGAAGAAATCTGTTCTGATTATGGCTGAAACCAATAACATCAGGCAGATCGTTTTCTGAGAATAGTAGAAATTAGAAGAGGAAGTAGGACTTACAATAAAAATATACAAATATCAAGAAAATTTGCACCTATGAGTACTTCTTAATCAATGGCAATGACCATTGATAAAGTGAAGTGATTGGTATATAGACATTTGAAGTTGAAGATGCAGGCCAATTGTTGTTTTTTTATATTTTAACCAGTCAGAAGTAAATCTTTATATGGATATGTGTGTGTTGAAAATTCTGTGTTAAGGACAAACCTACACAAAGTCAGAGGGTGTTTCTGGAATATTTACTGCCCCCAAGTCTCTCATTATTGGATATTTGCATTTCCTGCTTGATTGCCCAATTCTTTTCTTCTTTCCCTAGTCGACTAAGTACGGTATTTAGATCCATGATGGTAGGGAGCTCAGGGGCAGATTCAGGAATCTTCCCTGTCTCACATGGATGTTGCAGGGATTAATGAACTAACATATTCTGAAGTGATTTGAAAAGGTGAAGTGCTATGTAAGTGTCAAGCATGATTAACTAGCAGCCAAGTTATTAGGCACCTGAACATTATGCGTCTTTTCTGAATTTCAGAGAAATAGATGTACATATTCATTTTCAAGAATACTGTTATTTGAGTGATGTTCAGACACTCAAATAAAAGTCTAGACTGATCCAAATTGTCTCTACTTTCCTATCAGTCATGTAGGCCTTAGGGGCAGCAAATTTACCCAGCTATGAGTAAGGTAAACACAGCTACCAATCTTGTGGCGTTTTCAGTGCATCAAGGAAAAGACACACAGTAAAATGCAAAGTATTGGTTTATTTTTTATCTATGACCCACCCTTCTAGAACAGGATGAGCGAAGAGTCAGCAAAGCCTGGTGTTTGGAAGTATGAACTCCAGCCCAGGATCCCTGGCTCCAAACCCTGGCTCGACCATGAGTTACGTGACTTTGGAAAAGCTGTTTTACTTCCCCTTGCATCAGATTAGTTACATAAAATACTTACTTCAGGGTTCATATACATGAGATGAACCCTGAAGTTCATATACATGAGATGAACCCTCCTTAAACATCAACTATTATCATTATAATTGTCATTAACACTGGCCTTGGCTGGTTTCACCCTTGGATGGGGATAATAACCAGGATTAGTAGCAATTTCACTAGGACTCATATATAACTTTTGATAGTCTACGAAGTCCATCTACTTATAATGCTAACTTATTTTAACTATTAACATGTTAATAATATTAATATAAACTAGCTAACCTATATTAACCTTTTAATCACTTCTGTGTGCCAGGATCTCACACCCTGGTCGGAGTCGGTTTGTGGTGCGGTAGGCTTTATTTTGGCCTTATTTGCTCAGCAGGGCTTTGGCCCCTTCTTACGGTAATACAGCTGTGGACAGGACGTTATGCCTGCTCTGTCACAGGACTCTCCACTGAGGATAGACCTGTAAACCGGCAGAGCCAGTCTGAGGCCTCCCTGGCATAGTAAGGAAGGATTTGATTTGAAAGTACAGAATAAACAGCTTCACCTTTGAGTTCAGGATGAAAAGAAGAATGTGAGATTGAGCCTAAAAATGACCAAGTTATTGCCAAGTGAGGAAAATACAACAATAGCAGGAAAGAAAGCATCCAAGCAGAGCTGAGCTGGGATGAGAGGTAGAAAAAGGAATGAGTTTGGTGGCTTTGAGTTTTGATCCTTGCATTTGAGAGCTTGGTCCTCATTCTTTGATTTGATCAGATAGCCCAGTGTTGCTTCCAGCCATGTGAGCTAATAAACATATTCTTTGTGATTTTTTAAAACAAACTTTCTATCTCTCAGAACTTAAAAAATCTTTACAAGGCAAATACTGTAATTCCCCCGTTTTATAGAATAGGGAGTTGAAGCTCAGAGAGGTTAAGTGATTTGCTCATGATGACATCACCAGTGAATTCCATGACATCACCAGTGAATTTCATACCCTATTTAATGCCCCCAAAATGTTCTGTTCTGATCAAGGCTTGGTCCTTAGTGAAAGCAGCAGAGACGTCACAGGACAGTGTCAAGGGGTGGCTCTGTCCTCAGAGCGAATTCCTTCCCAGGTTCGTAAGTGTTTGTTCAGGCACTGAGAGGAACTCTAAGCGAGGGATCTGAGGTGCCCTCAGGGTGGCTGTCCACGGTCAGCGGCTGCCAGCCTATAAGCCAGCCTCCCCACGTCTTCCAGTTGCACAATGTGTGCAAAGCGTGTCAAACTCCTGGGCTTCTCCGAAAATTGATTATAGAGCTTGTCCCTTCGTTAAGAAGCAAGCTTTTGTTTTTATTAGCATGTGTAAATATGGAATAACTTCTGAATGCAAATATGGATGACATTTTATTTTTCTGACATGGTCGGAAGCAGCCCAGGGCAAGGTGGCAGTGAATCAGTAAACATGAGGATTACGCTGGGAATTCATCAGTTGTGGACACTATTAATGGGCTGATGCCATATGCTCCCTAAGAGCATGTTTGCTGGCCTGGCCCTGGGCTGGCTGGTTGTATGACAGAGCTGCCACAGCCATTTCCTGGTGTACGGAAACAGGCTCTGTTAGTCAGATGGAGAAACCCAGCAAGGTCATTTTAGGAGTAATTTCCATTTTGTGTGCCTTTTCTCGCCCTCATTGACTACAGGAGAATGTGCTCTGCCTCATTACAGCACAATTCCAGGTGCAAAACACAATAATGACCTCTACGCCAAAGATTGAAATTCACGTAATTGATAAGATAGACTCAATCCCGCAGTGTTGGGAACCATTAGCTGGAGGCAGGAACCATGTTAACTTTCTGACATAGGAGATCAGAGGTCAAGGCGAAGGCTCGAGCTGCTGCCATGTCTGGACTTAGATGGAAGGAGGAAAGCAGTGCCTTGCAATTTGAACCTCCCTGGGAGAGTTAGCAACATCCCAGAGCATGTAGAAAATTAAGGACGGGCCTGGTTCCCAATGTGGAGAAAGAGAACAGCCAATACCAACTCCAGTGTGGCAGGACAGGTGTCTCCGAGCAGGGCTGTGGGCCTGTCCATCACCTGGTTTCTCTGGTGGCATCCTTACTGACTTCCTCTGCTGCACACCTGACCCAGAACCACACCGCTACGTTGACGCCTTGCTGCTTCTTTCTCTCTTGGATCCTTGATTGTTGGTGCTCACTGGGAAATGTGTTACAAAGTCCTTACGCTAACTTGGGAAACATAAGCATTCCATTTTAACCCTCCCAGGGAAAGGCTTCCTTTCAAAACCATAGGGTGGCCTGACCTCTGTCTTTTGCTGAAGGTGGCCATGCCAATCACATCTTCCTCATAGTGCTTACAAGCATATCAGTTGCCACCTGAGTGGCAGATGACACCTGGATACCCAGACCTGCCCGGGCCTCAGTCTGCCTCCACCTGCAGAGAGACTCCCGCTAGTTGGGTGGCCCATGGCTGACTCCTTGTCTGGTTCTAGTCTGATTGAGAACAGTGTTTCCTGTTCCCTACAAGGTACAACAACCTGTACCTAACATACAAATGGGGGGTGGAAAGGGAAGGTAAATTTCCATGTTTCCTAAAACTTGGAGCTTATCATTAAAGAAGCAATGAGAACCAGAATACAGCTGAGCACGGTGGCTCATGTCTGTACTCCTGACAATCTGGGACACCAAGACAGGAGGATTGCTTGAGCCCTGGAGTTGGAGACCAGCCTGAGCAAGAGCAAGACCGCATCTCTACTAAAAATCGAAAAACTAGCTGCTATTATAGCAGGTGCCTGTAGTCCCAGCTACTTGGGAGGCTGAGGCAAGAGGATTGCTCAAGCCTAAGAGTTTGAGGTAACTGCGAGCCATGACTCCATGGCACTCTGCATAGGGGCAATAGAGTGAGACTCCATTTCACAAAACAAACAAAAACAGAGTGTGTTTGATAAATAGCAAAGAAAGAGAAATATGAGCTTGAGGTTATTAAAAGGAAGAAACAACACCTAAAATGATGAATAAAATCGTTGTTTTGTTAGTTGACATCCATGGAGTTGTGAGGATCACTTCCTGACCATGGATTATTAGTATTTTAGGAGGAACCTACTGTGTGTGTTCATCAATGTTTGATTTCCAGAGCTTCTAGCCCAACCAGGAAGAAAAGCTCTATCTATGTTCCACCAATGCTCATAGATGAATAAGGCTTTTTAAAAATATTGTCAATTCTGCTGTCATTTCACAGCCCCAGAGACTCTGCTTATTAGGATAGCAGGCCAGTGAAGAAATGAGGTGGGCATAGAGGTGGCAGGGGTTAATTTCATATTTATCAGGAGATCTTGCATGATTTCCCTAAAAGATATTTAATTTCCACTGGGCATAATAACTTGCAGCTGCCAGAATGTGCTGTGTACCAGTGGCGAGTTCTTGTCTTTGGAGATTTATGCAAGTCATTATTTAAAAATAGAGATCCGGGAGTTACAGCTGGCTAATTAATCTACCACTAAGGAAAGCTGAGCGAGTGACCCACTTAACTGCTTCCAGGAACCACGGCTACTTGGAAGCAAACTTTCAAAAGCATCCTATATGAAGGACTGAACTAAAACCTCCCGTGGTGTTACCTTGGTCTGCAGGAAGCCTATCCCTTCTTCACCTGCTGCTCATCCCCACAGACCCCACGAGTGGAGGTGCTCCTCATGCACGCGTGAACGTCTGCAGCTCAGGTGCCTGGAAGCTTCGCCGTCCCAGCTCGCAGCGCCCTCTTCTAGCCATGCATCGCCCACCTGCTCAGGAACCTGCAGGGGTTTCCCGCCATGTCAACTCTGAGCCCCCATAGAGGCCCCCACTACACACTCACACATATTTCCTCCTCTCCTGCCTGTCCTGACACCCTTCCAGCCTGCCTTTGCCATTTCTCTCTCTGGCAGAATGTGCCCTCTTCATCCTGCAGAGCTCCACGGCGTCTGCCCCAGGACTCCTGGAGTTTTTCCTTGAACTTGATGGCAAGGAATTGACACGTTCAGGCCATGACACTTTTCCATCATTGATCCGCAAGGGCCCTGATTTTGTTTCTCAGTAAATGCGTTGACCAATGTACATTTCATATTTATGCCTATTTCTTTCCCCCTGTCTGTGTGGGCAGGCGTTCAATTATGGGTTTTGTGGATCTTTTTAAATTGCATTCATCCTTGCCAAAGTATCTTTGTTGTCATATGTACATGTTTTTAATTCACTGAAATGACGGCGTTAAAGTCCATCTGTTTTTTTACTTTTTCCGCTTAGCCCTGTCCCTTTAAAGTCCACCCACGTCTCCAAATCTGTGGTTGCTGCTGCTGCTCTGTGGTAGGCAACCGACACCTTCCCCTCTCCAAGCTCTTCTTCAGTAACACCCAGATCCCCGTCACCCCCCGGATCTCCCCTTGCTGAAATCCCTTGGTTCACTTACTATAAGACTGGACTTTTCTATGTTGGTCCTTATTTTCCTATTTTCATGTTTCTTTCTTGTTTTCTATGAAACTCCTTGAGATCTCTTATAATCTTCTCTTCCCACCATACCCATTGCCTTCTCTAGAAACCTTCTCTGGAGCTTCATGCTTATGAAGCTCATGAATATTTACGTAGTGAATTAGCAACATGACTCCAGGAGGGCAGGTATTTTCTCAGTTCATAACCATATCTCTAGTGTCGAAAATATCACCTGGCATGTTGGAGGTGCTTAGGAAATGGCTTTGAAGTAAATGAGCATCTCACCTTTTACATAAGAAAAGGATAATGGAATAGTAGATGATACAAGGGTCCAGATGCCTATGTTCTAGTTTCTAATCGGCTACCAACTAGGTTGTGTGACACTGACCACATCTGGCAGCTCCTTTGGGTCTTGGTTACACTGAATAATTTCTGAGATCTTTGCTCACTCTAACTTGCTAATTGACTTCATCGACAATGTTTCCACATGAAGTAAGACAGTGTTCAATGGGGAATCATTTCTAGAAATTACAGAATAATCATATTCAAGGCAGTAGGAGAGGGAGAGGGGGTATTGTGGGGATGGTAGGTAGGTCCTATGGTTCTGGTCTCGGGCTCTCAGAATGGCTGGGAGACAAAACTGAGCCACTGTCTACAAAGAGCTTAGAAAAATGTGTGATACACAGAAATAGTGTATCACACATTTATATAGTGCTTACTGTTATTTGTAAATTTAAGAAATTCTCCTAGCCTTTTTGATAATCTCTTGACTGGCATTTGGAAGTCTGATCATCAATGTTTAAACCAACCAGGGTGCCAGGAAATTTAGTATCACTGCTTAAATCTATAGATTTCTTTTATAGGACAATTAACACCAGACAACAGTCTGATTTCCTTCAGGCACAAACGTTTTCTTCTGGTAATGGACAAGCTATAGTTTACGTGCTTTTATGAAATGAAACAAAGGAGTATTGTCTTTCAAGATCATGTAGCAGTAAAGAGAGATGTTGGGACCAGAATCCTGAGTTCTGTGTTTGCTATCTGTCAAAAAGAATGACTGTTTGTTCCATAGAGCAGTCATTTAGAAATAGAAACAGACTAGAACTATGAAGTTATTAATATTGTATGAGGATGGTATTTTTCCCTTTGGTAGGGAAGTAGTAACTAAGTAATCTAATTTTGTTTCTCT
Organism: Arctocebus calabarensis; assembly: GCA_963573935.1. Classification (NCBI taxonomy): domain Eukaryota; kingdom Metazoa; phylum Chordata; class Mammalia; order Primates; family Lorisidae; genus Arctocebus; species Arctocebus calabarensis. The sequence goes on along the minus strand of CAUYON010042040.1, from coordinate 34,098 downwards.
TATCCTCAGGGAAGTAAATCCAAATATTGGACAAACCATTATTAAAATTCTGAATGCCATTTAAACCATGAACTTGTTTGTTGCTATAAGACTTCTTTTTCTCTAGTTCAAGAGGTAAAACTATTTGTCTTAAAGAAAAAAAAACATTAAATGGTATTAGTAATGGGCTGCAGGTTTTATAACTTAACTATATGTGCTTCATAAGCAAAAATAACATTTGATGACTATTTTATTCTACTATTTTACTGTGCAAAAGAAGTCTCGATCAAACATCATTTCAGTTTAATGCTTTTACATGCAAAATCCAGTGGGTTAATTTATCTGCCCTTTAAAAGTTAAGAAAAGCCCAGATAAAAAATGCAAAATGAGAACTGGGACTCCATATGGACTAGAAATTTTTGGCTCAAGGAAGAATTAAAACTTCTCAAAACAGAGAAATAGTTAGGTAAAATAGTTAGGTAAAAAGAATGTAAGAAAAAGACCCTGAGTTATTTGTTTTAGAACTCAGAAGCACTAGAGTAAATTATATGACTTACACGATGAATTTTTTTTAACTCATGAACTTAATTTTAGGTTGTTTATTTCTATTAAAATAAAAATGGACTGTGTTTTAATAACATCATCCTGTGTTGTGCTGCTCGCATGGTTCTCAGCTAAAGCTGCCCTCTTTTGCATATGATATAAACCAAAATAAAACATCCAGTTTGAATACCTAGGAAGGGTTGCCACAAAATAAAGGAGAAAACATATAGAAAAACAATTTGAAAAAAAAACTCAAGTTCTCTCTATATATTTGTTTCTGTGATTAAATTCCTGTCTTTACCACCCTAAGCTAAATCAGATTAATCGGAGTTAACTACTAGTTTAGAAAGATTGTATCATGGTGCTAATTAACACAGGTTGTATTGAAACATTTGAGCAGATAATAAATATATGAAGAAGGGTCACAGATTGTGGTTAGTTTGGATTCCTTTAAATCTGGTTAATTGAACATGGTAGGATGGCTCTTCTATCACTAGAGGAGAATACAATGGCAGGAAAAACAGAGGAAAACTTACCATGTGCCAGGAACTGCTAAAACACCGGGGGTTCATGAGGAAATGAAATACTTGTATTCATCCTTAAGGTTTCGTAATTATATGGGGGATATGGATATATAAACAGAGAACGCCAGTGTAACATGGTGAGTGCAATGATAGATGTATGATATGCCATGGTCCTTGGGAGGATGAAATGGGCCCCTGTCTAAGTTTTCAGTCAAAGAATTCAGAGGAAGTAAAGGAAAACAGAGGGAACGGGTTCCAGAGGAGGGGTAGCATTTGTGTAGCCTTGAGATGAAAAATAGCACAGTGGATTCTGCATTAGTAAAGAGACCAATATGACAAAAGCTTAAAATGTCCAGTAGATATCCAGCTGAAGGGTCTCCTGGGGTCAGATCACAGGTCTGTACGTTATGTTAGAGGTTCACGAGATATCCTCTTGGTGACGGAGACCCAGTGAAGATGGGGAATGATGAGGTCGCTCTGGGGAAGTAGGGAAGGTGGATTCAGGTGTCAGGGAGAGTAATGCAGACGTAGTCTTGGGGAAAGAACCTGAACTTGGACAAGGACAGTTGATTGAAGCAGCAAGGACGGACCTGACACACAGCTAAGAAGGGCAGAATGGGCAGTAATTGAAGTTCTGAGAGTTAGTGAGGGTGACCCTCAAGCTTACGGTTTGGCTGATGGGTAATGTGCGGTATAATTTGTGTGCAGAACAGTGGAGAGGAATCAGGTATAGGGATTCATTTTTTTCACGTTTAGTTCGAGGTTTCTGTAAAACTTTTCAGTAAAGATATCTGGGAGGTCACCACGTACATGGCCCTGAATAGGAACCACAGGTCTGGGAAGGAGATTCCAATGTAAGGGGTGAGCGTGTAAATGGTAGTGACAACTCTGAGAGAAGATGGGGAGTATGAGGAGAGAGGACAGGAGAGGCAGAGTGTCGGCAGAGGTCACCCGAGAAGAGAAGCCACGAGGGAGATCCGAGGGGCAACGGGCAAAATGGCGTCAAGGGACCCAAGACGGCATCGCTCTCAGAGGCCTGAGGAAGGTGGTATGACCCGAAGACAGACTGAAGCAACCACATCCAGCGTGAGGACTTAGGACGAGTCCCTTGTAATTAGAAAATGTAACTTGGGTGGCTTTCTCAGAGCAATGACTGCAATGGTGGCAGCAGAAACCCCACAACAACCAGTGGAGTAAATGCAGAGAGTCCTCGTCCGTGGAGAACTTGGGGTGGCAGGGAGGGGAGGGAGGGTGCGACTCGGGGCTGGAAGACGCAGGGTCCGGGCAGGTGGTTGGAGCAGTGGAGACAGCGAGGTAAGGCTGGGGGCTGAGGGGAGAAAGAGCAGTGGGGGGAGGTGGAAATGCATGACAGAAGACACACTCGCTTCCGAGGAAGCGGAGAGAGGGAGGCCGAGGCAGGAGGAGCCGGGCCTTCAGGAGGAGGCTGGAACTCCTGACTCAGAGCTGGGTGATGGAGCAGTGCAGGAGAGGTGGGTCCCCCTCAGGGCTCCAGGACGCAGCTTGTCAGTCTGTCCTCAGGCCTCAAGGACGCAACAGTGATTCTGCTGGTGAAGGTCACCCACAGAAATGGTGAAGGTCGCCCGCCCAGGTCCTGCCCACCCTGTCAGGGTGAGCCGCGTTCTCACGTTGCCTCTTACCGGGTCTGCCCAAGCCTCTGCTCCCCAGGCCCCGCTCCACGCCTGAGCTTTCTCCAGCGTGCTGGAGGGCCCCAGCGCAGACGTCCACCGACCGTCTGTGCTCAAGTAGAATAGAAACGACTTCATTTTGAGAGATATATATATATATATATCTGTTATGCGGCTACCTAGGCCACCCTCCTCAGGAACAGCAGCTTTCTTGATGGACACTCTAGCTTCCAGAAATCTTATCTGTCACCTCAGCCCTTGATTGCACGGTTACGCTGATAAGCAGCCTCTGCTCCAGTTCAGAATCACATCTTCACCTTCCCAGAAAGTGAAGTGCACGGGATGCCACTCACAGGCTGGGGTGATAATTAGGACAGCCGAGCTTTCCTGAGGTGTCCCCATTGTCACAGGCAGCTCTGCTCCGGGGACGGCACATTCCAACACGTTCCCTTGATCCATTGCAAGCTTTCGCCTGCATGCCAGGAATGTCGTAACAGAAAGTTTGGGAAATTTGAATCTGTGCTGCTTTAAAGAAAAAAAAAATCAGGCTTGGCTGCTGTTTGCTGGTTACAGTTACAATCACAGAAATAAACACTAAGCCATTTTCTTCTTAAAACTAATGTTTTCTAATGTGTCCAAACAATGTCCAAATGAATAGAAGAAAATAAAACCCAAAGAAACTCCTCGGACTCACTGTTGTACCAGGATACCTTAATCTCAGACTTACAGGATGGCTGGACTAATAAGCAAAGTCCCCCAAGGCTCTGTTCTCCACTGGGATCTCCTGGATCTAGAATTCAATGAGTAGGGGTGCAAGTTTTAGACCCAAACTTACAAACTGTAAGATGTCTCCTAGGTTTGCTGGGAGGATTAAATGTGACTGTGCATACAAATGGCTTAGCCTCATTGCTAGCACATAGTACGTGTTCAGTAAATGCAGCCTGCTATTGAATTATTACTATCAATCATCCACGCTCTCATTTAAGAACTTGCTGGGTTTAACTAGCTCCAGGCAGAGGCTGGGCCTGCTTTCTCACCTCACCTCAGCTCTCCAGCTGTAAAACGGAGAGGTTCCTTCTCAGATACCCGCACTCACCCTTCTCTCCACTGGTGATGCCTACCCTCTCTAGTCAATTACGACCATCAGCCTCTCAGGGTAATCACTTCCCTAAGAACCAAATGTGCTACGTTCCGTGGCACCCTCTGTAAGCCAATTAATTTTTCCCAGTAATATTCATCTAATAGATAGGTACATTATAAATGAGAGCCATAATGATAAGCTGCCTCCTGTTTGCTCATTTTGAAGAGACTCATTAAGGACAGTGGTCCTCAGTGTTAATGAAATGACACGGTCCAATTAGAGAATTGCAGTTACACACACCAGCCCTCGAATGAGAGGAATCAAGAAATCGCTGCCTAACAGATACTGTCACCGTCTGTGCCGAGTTTTCCCCCCTCCTTTAGGGCGGCTTCACCTTGGTCCAGATCTTAGCCTTTCTTTTGGGCCTGTTTTGGAAGGTAGCCCCCTTCTGAATGCCGGTCAATGCCTATGCTGTAAACAGCTTGCTTTTCTGCAGAACAGCTCAAGCCTGAAAAAGTTGATAATGATTTCAAAATTTCTTTTAATTGAGTTTTTAATTACAACACAGATAGCAAATATCCCTTTCACATGGTGGTTTGACAAAGATAGCAAGCAATGTCGCATTCCTTAGAGAATGTTCGGTAAGTGTGGGAGCCTACAATTACGTAGCAAGTGGCAATGTTCGGTAAGTGTTTTTAGAGAGGGGTACCTAATAGCCACTCACCTGGAAAGGTCAGGAGCTGGAATATCTGGGTCTCAATAAATTGTTCCACATAACAATCCAAGTGCCATGATGCAACCTGCCAGTGGGAATGCAACTCCGATTGACTGGCTCAGAATCTGGTCTTTCAAGACTGTCTTTCTTGTCGAATCAACAGACCACATATTATGAATTGAGATGCTCTAGGGCCAATTGATGTGGGCATGATTCACCTTAAATAAATCTGGCCATCTTTAGAACTTGTCAGTTCATCAGACAAAAATATGCAAGTAAATTCCTCCACAACACAAAGCTTACACTTGAGATGAGTTCCACGTCCCTTTATTGCTTTCTTTCTTGGCTTTTACTTAAAGGGTTCTAGAGCCACACTCAGATCTCCAGAGCTCCAGAGATAAAAGGAGAAATTGCTCCGTTCCAGCGAGTGGAAAGCCCACCCATGATTAGCAAATCCTGCTAACACCTCCCAGGAACTCTCGGAGGCCGTGTGAATAACCCCCTCACCTCCTGGTAACATCCAGAGGTTCAAGCTGATATATCTTTGTCAACCACAGAGCAGTAATTCTCAGACCTTTGAATTTCAGAGACCAGGAGAATTCCCCTTAATCAGATCCTACAAAGAATGATCTTTTTTTTTTTTTACTAAGTTGATTATACTTCCTACTTTTAACTAATTTGTTAATTCAGTGCGTATATGTGCACACACACCATATTTCAGACAGATTACAGACTATCTGTAGCTGCTAAAGTATGCCCTATGAACACAAAAAACAAAGCTACATAGAATACAGGCCCTCAAGTATTATAGAGTCTAATGGCAGAGATAGTATTAATTATTAATAATTACACTAATATACATAAAATTCACATTAAGATAGGTATTCTGAAGGAAATGAACATGGAACATGGTTCTTTCCAAGCATGTAACACATTAATTTTATCTGAACAGAGAGTATCAGGAAAATCTTTCCTTTTAAAATTGATGCTTGAGCATCACAAATCTCAGACTACATAGGACCTTGTAGACCACAGTAAGATTTTGAACTATATACTAAGAATAATAGAAGGCAAAGAATTTTAAGCAGGTTGATGGTTTTTAAAGATTCCTCTGGATGCTACCATTGGGATGCCATTCAGTGGCCTTGTACAGCCACAGTGTAACTGGCTACTTAGATTTGAAACCTATGTTGGAACCAGCATTGCTTGGCCTCAGTAATAGATGGGGGAAGGAGGACAAAGAGAGAGGTATCAAAGATGATTCCTATATTTCTGGCCAGAGGAATTTTACATTTAATCGACCATTTACTGTGATAGAAAGACCGAGAGAAGAACAGGTTGAGACAGGAAGGAACAATCCAGGGTTCGCTTCTGGACTTGTTACATTTCAGGTACCTCAGATTCACAATCACAGAGATGTGAAATCAACCTAAGTGCCCATCAACTGATGACTGGACAAGGAAAATATGGTGTGTGTGCACATATACGCAGCCGTGGAGCACTACTCCATGTCAAGAAAGAATGTAATAAGATCTTTTGCAGCAATTCGGATGGAACTAGAGGCCATAATCCTAAACGAAGTAACTCAGGAACAGAAAAATAAATGTTGCATGTTCTCATTTATAAGTGGGAGCTAAGATATGGCTGCATAAGGCACACAGAGTGGTATAATGGACTTTGGAGGCTCAAAGGATGAAAAATGGCCCAGTGGGTACAATGTAGCCATTCGTGTGATGGGTACACTAAAAGGCCAGATTCCACCACTATACAATATGTACATGTAATGGAATTCCACTGTACCCCTTAAATCTATCAAAATGGTAAAATCACAATAAGGTAGCACTATAGACCCATTTGATTAGATGGAGTTTTCAAAACCAGGCTGACAATTCTAAGGGCGAGCAGAGCAGGGACACAGATCAAGCAGATCCCTTTGCTGGTGGGAGTGAAAACTGATGGTCACTTAAAACGTTAGATGTAGTTACCACTTGACCAATTCTCCTGCTCGGTATGTACCCAAGAGAATGAAAACTTATGATCACATAAAAACCTGTACAAAAAGTTCCATAGCCGCTTTTATTCATAATTGCCAAAGCTGCAACTACCCCAAATGGTTTTCAATGACAAATTGATAAACAAAATGTGGTACACAATTAAATAGTGCTCAGCAATTAAAATGAATGAACCATTGATACCCACACTTGGATGAATCTCAGAATCAGCCTAAATGAAAGGAGCCTTTCTAAAAAGGCTGCATTTTATATGATTCCATTTTCACGACACTTTTGAAAAGTCAAAACTGTAGTGATGAAGACACAGATCAAAAAAAAAAAAAAAAACAGTTAGCGTTTGTTAGGGATTAGGGACGGTGTCATTGTCCAAGGCAGCACTTTTGGGGTGACGGAACTTCTCAGAATCCTGATTGCAGTGGTGGCTGTACAGATATATACTTGTGATAAAATTCATATAACTGTACGTTTAAAAAGTCAATGTAACTGTGTGTTAATCTAAAAAGAAAAAACATAAAAACTTTCCCCTACTGGCATTAAAACTAAATTCAGGTGCCATGAAATATCAAAAGAGGAGAGCTGTGTGTGTGCACATCACAGCTCAGAGGAGTGTTTTGCCACCAGATATACACTTAGGAGTTATCAGTACATGGATGATATTTAAAGGGTGGGAGTAGATGAGGTTTTGCAGGAATAAGCACTGCAGGAACTTAAAACATTCTGAGGCCCAATATAAGAGGAAAAATCTTCAGTGCATCTTTCTATGAAAAGGATGTCACCACCCATAAAATAGGAGGAACACAATATCAGCCCTATAAATTAAAGACATTGAGCGGCACGGAATTCTCTCTCCATTGTCCTCACCATTGTCATCTTGCTACAGATCAGTGAGGACTTGGCAGTGGAATTGCATCTGCAAATCCCTGCCCTAGAGCTTGTGCAATAGCCGGAGGCAGGAATGACCTGTTTTTAGTAGCAGGAAGTCTTACGCACACCCAGTCTCACCTGACCTCATCGACTTTCCAAACTGAAAATGCAACAGGAATTTAGTAGCAGGAAGTCTTATGCACACCCAGTCTCACCTGACCTCGCCGACTTTCCAAACTGAAAATGCATCTGGAGTTTCTGAATCAACCTAGTATGGGACTGAGAGTCACAGAGTGGCACCGACTCTACAACATGACATCAGTTCTGTCCTGTCTGATGAGACCAAGCCAGTCACTTCCTGTGTGCTGCATTCCTTGGTCAGAGGACGCCATAGCAAATTGTGTGTGATAGGCAGTCACCACTTGCATAAGCATTGCCTTTTTCTGCCCATCAGGGTATTTATTGGCATTCACCACAGTATTCTTTCTTACTGCATCTGGCACAGGTTCCTAAATTCTCCTATCACAGTGCCCAAGCCAGCCCTAATCAATCAGATTGTTATACTACTGTGATTATTAATAGCATTCTTAGTACTTGTGTCATGCCTGCACTATGATGTCTATCTTACATAAACCTTCAACACAACTTAGGACCTTGTTGTCACGTTGCAGAGGTTGAAACTGAGGCTGAAAGATCAACATCTCAGGTGCACATTTCAATACTGTTGTTACATTGTATTGTAATTAGATGCCATCAGCTGCTACAATGAACACTCTTTGAAGACTGAGACTATGCTTTTCCTGTTTGAAATCTCAGCACCCAATAGTGTTTAGCACGTTTTAGGTATTTATTAAACATTGAGTTATGGAAGACCTTGGGTATTCTATAGCGACAGAAGCCTTCCAAAGGTCGGTGATTACGTCTCACGTAATTTAATACTCAGAGTCATATTCAATAAATATTTGAAAGGTTGAGTTTGTGGATTTAAAAGTGCCTATAAAAACTTTAGTAAACTAGGAAGTTCCAGAATGAAGGTGCTGGTGGAAGGATTATTCGAGCCATCAATATGCTATAACCACAACTGTGGGTCTGACTCTTACTTAAGCATTCTTATTCATAACCCGGATGAAAAAAAAGAAAACGAAGCTGCTCCTTTTTAGAATTCGCTAATGATTCCAATTTGGAAAGTATCGGGAGCAGCAGCTCAGGCAACAGAAATAAAATGCAAATGACCTTCGAGGCTTGAGGTATGTAGGCTGGAAATAGTACGTGTGAGCATTTGAAGAAGGGGAGGCAGCGAATGCACCTGGGGAGAGGAAGCCAAACAGAGCTGTGCGGGAAGCAGCCATCAGATCGCAGCGATGCCAAAGCAGGCCCAGGGGGCACCGTGGTCTGCAAATTAAATTCAGGCCAGCCAAGCAGGCTGGCAGGATGACAGCGAAGTCCAGGTTGAGGCTGCCTGCGCAGAAGGCCGCAGAGTAACAGTTCCTGTGTGGACAGTTGCAGCTGAGTGGCACCTGGCACCATGCGGTGTGTTCCCGCCACTTCATTACTGGGGAAGCTAAGGCCATTTGGAAGAAGCACAGAGAATAACAACAAGAGTGAGTGAATTCAGGAGCCCGAGGAAAGGATGCGGATGAAAGATTAAAAGGATCAGATAGCTGTGGTTTAGCTGCAGAAAGCCAAGGGAAGGAGAAAGGTCTAGAAACGAATAATAACTGTCCAGGTCTGTCTAAAATAGCCAAGTGGAAACTTGTAGGTTACCCATCAAATTAAGACTTTTCAGATGAAAATGGACATTTTCTTCCTAGTCACAGGCTTCGTGCCTAAACCAACACTCTGTCTACCCACGTGCTCAGCAAATACTATCTTAAAAAATAACTTCCTTTTGCCAGAAGAGTATTGGATCTTGGAACTGGACTGATTGGAAGGGAGCACATTGAAAAATCAGCCGAGTTTTTCCTCTAGAGCCCAGTGAGGAGAGGATTAAAGGAACTAGATTTTATTGTGTTATTTTCGTCGGACAGTTTTCAACAATGAAGTTGCCTCTTCCCATTCAGACACATTCAGAACAAAATAGAAACCTTTGTAGCACAAGGATGCCTAAGACATGGTTGGCTGGGCCCTGGTTAAATCCTGTCATTGCAATTTACTTCAAGTCAAAGAGAACAAGTAAGATGCCAGGGCACACCACACCTTGGGCGTGCGCAGGGCTGGGGAAGGCGGGACTTCTGGACTGACGGTGGACTTGGACTCGACTTTTAACAGATCAACTGCAAATATTCAAGAAGAGGAATTAAGGGTAATCCTTTGTTTTATAGAAAGGATTCTCTAAAAACAGCAAGTCTCCTTGGGACTACTGAGCCAGCGTTTATTGATGGATGATTAGCTCTGCTGCTCTTAACCTAGCACCTGGCTAAGGCAGTCACGCAGCAGCTTCCTGGACAATCGCAGCACAGTCCCAGGGTCACTGTGCAGCTGCGGGCTCAGAGGGCTTCCCTGACACCTCAGGCACGCCAGGCCGGGAGACACGTGCCCGGTCCCACTACTGGACTTGTGTAGCCTCCCACTTCCTGCATGGCTGGCTTCTTCCCATTCCTCCCTCTCAACTTAACCATCATCTTCCCTAAAAGGCCTCCCTAGGTACCCCATGTACGTGTATCTGCTTGGGATGAGTCTGGGAGTGATTCAAGCCAGTAACTATTAATTCACTTGCTGCTCAGCTCTGGAACCCTGGATCCAGCATCCCTCTCTCCCGGTCCCACCCCCCACGTCACTTCCATGCCCCAGGCAGGATGACCGTGATGGCCATGATGACTTGGTGGCATTAAGGGAGCATAAATGCTCTCTGTCACTTAAGCTCTGCTTTTTCATTCAGGAAGGGGGCACCACCCCCAGAGACTTGGGACTAATTGGCTAGAACTGTGTTGCTTGCAAGGGAGTCAGGAAGTCACGATTAGTCCCCCAACCTCTGCAGCAGAGGAAGGCAGGTGGGAAGGGGCCGCGAGCGACTAGCCCCCAGTGTCTGCCACGCTCTGCGTATCTCCCCCGCCCACTCACCCTCTGCCCTGCTTCTCTCCTTCTCTAAATGGCCTTTCTCATGGTTTGTGCTGGTACGTCTTTAATCCCACTGGGACATACGTCCTGCATGGCCAGTTCTCTCACCGGGTTAGCCCCAGCCCTGGCTCTGCGCCCATGAATAGCAGGTGCTTTATAAACCTGGCTTAGTTCATGGATTGGTTGGCTGCTCAATAAAAAGGGAAGAAAAATGACCTCTGAAATCATCATACAATCACAACCTCCTGGGGAAAAGGATTCTGGTTATCAAAATTTGATTAAAACACATCTCCTTTATATTATTATACAATATTTCGAGCATAAAGAGAACTATATATGAAATAAAATAACGAACATTCTAACACTCACCACTTAGCTCTATCCAACTTGCAGATTTTGTCACTAGGCCCTTGAGGTTTGTTGATGTTGTACTTCAGAAACAAACATCTTGAATACAGTTGAAGTCTCCGCAGCTTTCTGCCTGGTTTAATGCTCCTACCCCTCTCTCTAGAAGTAACCACCTCCTGTGGCTTCTCAGCCTTTGGGCTAAGAGCAAGTTCAGAAGGAACCTCCACCTTACGTTTGGAGTTGCTAGTCTGGCATGTGTTTTTATATGCTGACTATCTATGTATATATCCACAAACAATATAAAGTTATAAGGTATCGTAAGTTGTATGTAAATATTATATTTTGTAAAAACTATATGGATTATATAAATACTAAACGTATTATTACCTTTTAGATCTATCTTATTATTGATGTTTGACTACCTTTTCATATGTAGCTCTGCTGTATCTTCCTTGTATGAATAAACTGCCATTTATTTCACTCTTTTTCTATTCATAAACATGTTGACTATTTACCCTCTTCTCCTATTACAAACACTGCCATATACACTTACCATTCTTTCACCTATTTCTTTGTGACATGTGTGAGGGTTTTGATGTACCTAGGAATAAACTTACAGGATAGAGGAGATTAAGTTAATCTAATTTTCTTTGATTTGGCCAAAGTACACTACAAGTAGCTGTGCCAGTTGAAACTCCCACAAGCAGTGGGTTGAGAGAAACTTTTTCTGCACTCAACAACTGGTATCCTCAGACTGGTTTTTGTCAGCACTCAACAGTTGGTATCCTCAGACTTTGCTTTTTTGTCACTCTGTTGGTGTGAAATGGTATCACTTTGTTTTATTTTGTATTTCCTTGGCAACAGGGAAGGTTGAGATCTTTTAATATGTTTAATATCTTTTAGTATGTTGACCAGTCAGGTTCTCTTTTATGAAATCACCCATTTGTATCCATTGTCCTTTTTGAAAGAATAGAGATATTGTTTTCTTCCTATTGATTTATAAAGTTCTTTATGTATTCTGGGTATCAATTCTTTGTTATGAATACACATGGTAGATATATTTCCCCAGATTGTCTCTAGACTTTTCATGTTCTTTCTGAGGTCACTTTCTGAATAGGAATATTGAATTTCAGTGTAATAAAATTGATCAACATATTACTTTGCAGTTTGGCATTTTACGTCTTTATATAAGAAATCTTTCTCTATCTATAAAATCCTAAAGATATCCTACCATATTTTCTTATAAAAGCTTTAAAGTTTGGCTTTCCACAAGTAGTCCAGCTGGAATCATTTTTCCATAATATGGAAGAGATCTAATTTTAGAGAGAGATCTAATTTCATATTATTTTTGACATGGTTAACTATAATAGTAATTTCAGCAACATTATTGAACATTTCATTTTTGGTCACTGGTGGATATTAAGTTTTCATTTTTGCATGGTTGTCTTTGGGGATTCTGTATTTTGATTCCATGATCTATATTTTGATCCTCGTGTCAGTGGGATACCTTGATTATCCTTATAGCTTTAGAGACATTATCTTCTAGGTTTGGTGCAGGAGCTCAGTAGCCACACTGCTTGGACTTGAATCTAATTCTGCTATTGCCTAGCCATGAACCTAGAGTGAGTCCCTTAATCTCTGTGTCCCTGTTACTTTTTCACCTGTAAAATGGTGACAACAATCATATCAAGCTCATAATGCATAGAAAGCTTTTACCTGGCGTTTTAATGCTCAACAAAAGTCTCCTCCTGCTCCTAGTGGTACTGTTATCGGTATCATCACTACCAATTCAGGTCCTCGCTCCCCTGTCCTTCCTCTTCAAATGGTCTTACTATTGCTGACCTTGGGCTTAATGACTTGCAAGATTGTCTGATTTATAAAGTTCCATGACAAAGTCTGTCGAAAATGCAAATGTCATTTCATTGAATGGATTAATTTAAGCCTTCTTATTCATAAAATTGGGATCACTTTTTGTTTATTCAGTTCTTCTGTGCCAGTTGGAAAGTACATTTATTCCACAAAGGTCAACACACATTTGCCACATTAATCGTTAGCTCCACTTTTGTTGATTGCTGCTTTGGGGAATAAGGTACTTTTCATGTTATTACTCCTGAATGAGTTACGACTACTGTGTAGAAATCCTATTGTTACTCTAGTGTTGATCCTGTGTCTAGCCACTGTGCTGAACACTAATGCTAATGATCTGTAGATGTTCATTAATTATTTGTATAACAAATGGTTTACATTTAAATATTGTTTTCTGTCTACCTGATATGTACCTCATATTCAGTTATCTCGTCGTTTTGACCAAGATCTCCTAATAGCATTAAAGAGAAGTAGCAATAGCAGGCAGGCTTGTCTTATTCTAATTTTAATGATAACTTTGTTACATTCGATGATTAAATTTAATTCTTCCTATAGGCTTCTTATAAGATTAATATTTGTCATGTTTGGGAAGTCCCCTTTTATTTCTAGTTTACTGAGACTTTAAACATAACTGAATATCTAATTTCATGACCTCCTTATTTTTGGCATCTATTGAATTTATCATAGATTGTGTGTTTTTAACTTGTTACTATTAGATAATGATTCGTAATGTTGAACCATATTTTCACATCTAAGATAATACACATTGGTTATCAAGAATGTTTCAAAGAAACACTTAGGTCTTTTCCAAAAAGACAGAAAACATGGAGGTTTCTGAGTGATTATTAGTTTGATTTCACTTCATATAGGTTTTTTTTTAGGTGTTTGTATGCTTACCATTTCTTTATCTCCTTCATTTTTTGGCATTTCCATATTTTAAAATACAGAATACATACAACTTGAATAATAGCAGCAAAAGACATGAACAGTGGGAGATACGAAGGGTGGGAGTGTTAGCTCTGCTTGTTTTGAACCATGAAGTGAAGGGTCAGTAGAACCTCCTCAGAAGTACTGGGATTCGAAAATCTTTCAGCCAAGGATTTTTGGAGTAACTTGGTTCAGTGCCTTAATTATCTTATTTTCGGAGGAGTTGAATCATGCTGGTCACTTGTCTAAAGACCTGGTGACACCTGTATCCAGAATTACTTAGAATGGAATCTCTTTACCGCTCAAGGTACCGAGATACCGTCTGTGAACTGGGAGGGTTTGTCTTCTTAGAATTGTCCTGGGTAGCATGGACGCTGGCTGGGGTGGAGAGCGGGTCTGTTCTTATTCTCCTAGAGCCACTGTTGTTTCCTTACTGTTTTTATTCGTCTTTGGTAATTGCACCATTTTTGAGACTTATATGCACATATAACCTTTTGTAGATCCAATACTCAGCAAAGAGACTATGTGCTGCTCAATAATTAGAGCTTTCAAATTACAATCTTATTTCAATGTAATCACTTTGGCGGTAAAATGCCAAGCCAGTGTAGAAATAAGGTTTTGATGGTTGTTGAGCAGTTCTATTTCTGAGTATCTGTCCTAATTACATACACATATTCACACAATCACTGAGAAATTGCTGTATGAAAGTAACTGTATACACATAGTAATAATGATATGATGTCCTGGCCAATTGGCTTTTAAAAAGATTTCAGAAATTGATTAAAGGATCAAGGATTTGTGAACCAAATACCTCATTCCAATTGAAAACGTGTTACGAAGAGAATATTTATTTCTTCTTCCACCTCATCATACAGAGCATAGAGAGAAAGACACCAAACTCCTGGGAGTTATCCCCTTGATTAACCATGAAGTAATAAACATAGGGAAGCAGCAAGAATTCGTGTATAAATCTCCACCTTTACAGCCTGCATTTGCCAACTGTCTCCATATTTGACAGGTAAAGTGCATCTGTGAATTTTAAACTTCTCAGGTTACAGTTAAGATATGTAATTAGATTTCTAGAAATATATCTTAAACAAAAAAACTGCTGCTGGAGGGAGCAGGGAGAAAGCCAATTAAGCCAACTTTACTCACTTCAAAGAAAAAACCTCCAAGCTGAAAATTGATGGAAGAACTTAACCAACAAGGATGCTTCACAGAGGGCAGGTGATTTCCTGACAGAGGCAGGGCATTCCAGAATACAGGTTCTTCCTTCCCTGAACACTGGATCAGGAGGCTCGTGTGGTTAACCAAACCAGCTCCTTCAAACATGCAGCTTGATGGACGGGTGGGTGGAAACTAGTATTTTTGAACATTTGTTGCGTATAGTTTTCTTAGCATTCATACTTATTGAAGGAAAATTAGCTATTTGAGAAACTCTATTAACTCAAACAGGCCAATGAAGATCTCCTTCAATGTTCTGTAGCCAAAATACATTCCAAATCTTAGGCTGCCAAGACTAATTCCAGGCTAGAAATACTTCCTGTAACGGGAATGACTATGATGATAAAGATAACTAATATTTCCTTGGCACATATCACATGCTAAACACACTAAACATGCATTAGGCCCCAGCTTATTTAATATTCAAGAAAAACATACATAGTAGGTATTAGGTCACAGCTAGAAACTGCAGTTCAGAAAAATTGAGTAATTGTGCCCAATGGTACCTAACCATCTCCTTTGGTGGGTTAAATCCCTTTTCTTCAGCAAAATTGAAGCATACCAGCTAATTATTGCCATCTATAAAATAGCCTTTAAAAGTAAAAGCTACCTTGACTAATGGAAGAATTTGTGAAGATACTAGAAATATCAGCTTATTTAAGTATTTTTTTGGTTAACAAGCCCCCCCAAATTCATGTGGAATGAAGTTACTGTAGACCTTCATGAAGATTATGATCTAAAACCAGCACATTGTACCCCATGATTGCATTAATGTACACAGCTATGATTTAATAAGAAAAGAATTATTACCTAAAAAATACATAAATAAATAAAATTACTACCTAGAACAAAAAAAAAATTAATTTGATAGATGAAACAAATAGACAGGAATTACCTGAAGTAATTAAGAACAAAATGTTGATAAATGCAAAATAGGCAGATACTTGGGATTGAATTCTGTTTTCTCCAGAATTAATATCATTACCATTAGCTATAATATAATGGCAATGGAGTGGACAACTACTTCCTTTAAAGAATTCTTTCTGCTCTCATTTATAACTTGGTGATTCCAATGAGTATAGAAGAACAAATCAATGTGAAGGACATGGTAAGCACTAACTGAACAACAATGAGAGAGGATCACCATTGATGTTCTCCTGCAGGAGAAGCTTAAGGTCAAAAGCAGATGATACCTACTGATGGATTCAGAAGTGCTGGGGTAGTAATTTGCCACTGGTGGGTGGCGGCACCCTAGTGTGCCATGAAAGGATCCTAGGTATACCATGAAAACTTTTAAAGGCCATTAATTAAATTATTTTTGAAAGAACATCAAAGCACAGTAAGTGTGTTCTTTATTTTTACTCTTTTCTTTTTAGATCAAAATAATTTAAGCGTGCTGAGAAAGTTTAACTATAGGTTCAAATGTGCCATGAGATAGAGAGGTTGAAGGATATTGCATTAGGGGGGCATTCTGACTTGAAGATACAGTAGAGTGAGAGGATCCATCTATTAATAGACTAGGGAAAAAGCAAAAAAAAACACCAGTCAAAACAAAGGCGATGGAGCGAGAAGTGGAATACATTCTTCTACAGTAGCTGGGTAAGGAAAATGGGAGGAAGAGGTTGGTAAAGGGGGCATTAGAATTGCGAGGGATCAGTTTTGTTTAGAGGAGCCCGAGTGCCTGCAAAATAGAAACTCTGGAGGTAAGAGGACAAGATTTTTTACATGCAGGTTTATTGAGATATATAATTCACATACCATACAATTCACCCATTTAAAGTGTACAAGTGTGTGTTTTTAGTATATTCCGAGTTTTGCAGCCATCACAACAACCAATTTTAGAACACTTTCCTCAGCCGATGATGAAACTGTAGCCATTAGCATCACTCCTGGTCCCTCAGTCTCCCTAGCACTGATCTACTTTCCATCTCTGTAGTTTTCCTTATTTTGGGTATTTCATATAAATGGAATCATATGTATGTGGCCTTTTGTGACTGGTGTAATAATATCGGCAAGGTTCATCCATTCCGTGGTAGTGTCTGCACTTCGTTGTTTTTATAGCTGAATGATATTTCATTGTATACACCTATACACATGTGTACTTTATTTATTCATTTATCAGTTAGTGGACATTTGACTCGTTTCCAATTTTGGGCTATTAGGAATATTACTGCTATCAACCTTCATGGACAAGTGTCTGTGTGAACATGAGGTTTTACCTCTTGGATATAGACTGAGAAGTAGAATTGCTGGCTCATGTGTTAACACTATATTCAACATTTTGAGGACATTCCCGACCATTTTCCAGGGTGGTTGTACCATTTTACACTCCCAGAAGCAGACTGTTTGATTGACCATGTTTCTATTTGGGGTTCTAATTTCTCCACATCCTTGCCAACACCTGTTATCATCTATCAATCTGATAATAACGACGCTAGTGGTTGTGAAATGGTCTCTCATTATAGTTTTGACTGCACTTCTCTGACGCTAATGATGGTGTTCATCTTTTCCTGTACTTATTTACTATTTGTTTATCTCCTTTGGGTCAGATCCTTTGACCATTTTTTTAATTGGGTTGTTTATTTTATTATTTAGCTATAATAATTGTTTGTATATTCTAGGCAAACATCATTAACTAGATTTATATATGATGTGCAAAAATATATTCTCTCATTCTGTGACTTGTCTTTTCAATTTGACAGTGTCCTTTGAAGCACAAAAGTTTTTAATTTTGATAAAATCCAATTTATCTATTTTTTTGTCACTTTTGCTTTTAGTGTCATATTTAAAAAGGATTTGCCTAGCCTAAGGTAAGGAGGGCTTACTCATATGTATATTTTTTAGGAGTGGTATAGTTTTAGCTATTACATTTGAGTCTGTAATCTACTTTGAGTTAAATTTTGTAAATGGTGTGAGGAAGGGATCCAACTTCATTGATTTTCATGTGAATATACAATTATCTCAGAACTTTTTGTTGAAAAAATTATTTCCCCTCATAGACTTGTCTTGCATTCTTATCAAAACTTGAGTGATCATAGATGTATGGGTTTATTAACAGACTCTCAATTCTATTTAATTGATCTTCATGTCTATCCTTATTTCCCGATATACAGTCTTAATTGCTGTAATTTTGTAGCAAATTTTAAGACCGGAAAGTATGAATTCTCTAATTTTTTCTTTTTCTTTGATTTTTTGATGTTGTTGTTATTCCGGCTTCCTTGAATTTCTGTATAAGTTTAAGATTAGCTTGTCAGTGGGATATGGGGTTTTTGAAACTCCCCAGGCAAGTGTAATGTGAATGATAAAGGGCTGAGAGGGAGGCAAGTAGCATTTACTGATCACCTGTTGTGCATTTAGCTACTGCATGGGGTAATTTAAGTGTCTTTTATTGTTTAATCCCCATAGTAACTCTGTGGGACAGATACTCCAATTCACAGGTAATAAATCTGAATCTAAGAAAGATTAAGTCTTATCCATAGTTAATAAATAGTGATGTCAAGATTCATCTTGGGTTTTTGCATTAATTATTCTAACTCCCTCCACAAGAAACATGTAGATCTGATAGACTGTAAACCCTTACACACCTACAGATGGGCCTTCTTATCACTAATATAACATTCATATTGTATTAGAGTTTATATGTATCTTTCTCCCACTTGGAGAATGGGAGGGAATTCCAGCCCAAAGTAGAAAGTATAAGAAAATAAATCACATTTTTTCAGTATGGCTTACTCATAACATTGTGGAGGAAGACCGTGGCAAAAGATGAACCTTGTTAGGTAAGAGGGGTCATGGCAATTTCCCAATGACAAACTGTGATAAGTATTTCTCCAAATACCCAGGAATTAAAAAAAAAGAAAAGCAATATCATCCAACATGCATGGATGGTATTTGTTTTTCTTCTTGCTCTCCTTACTTAGTATAATTAAAAGCTTGCAACTCTATGAAAGCCTCCTAAAATTGTTTATTTTACTTTGCTATTTCATGAAGGCCAAGTCCAGAATACTTTGAATGTGTGTACAATGAACCCTTAGGTCTATGAGTAAGAAAATCACCCTTCCAACAAATATGGCTGTATGTGCACCTGCACAAGAATAGAGCTGGACCTCTACCTCACCTGACATACAGAAACTAGCAAAATGAATTATGGTCTTAAATGAAGGGACTACAATTATAAAACGCCCAGAAGAAAACAGAAGGGTAAATTCCCATGACTGTGGGTTAGGCAATGGTTTCTTCCATATGACACAAGAAGCATAAGCAACCACAACAAATAGATACATTAGACTGTATCAAAATTAACAACTTCTGTGCTTCAAAGGACACTATCAACAAAGTAAAAAGATAACCTCACAGAATGGGGAAAGACATTTGCAAATATTATATCAGATAAGGGACTTGCATCTAGCATATGTAAAGAATTATTACAATGCAGTTTACAAACTGGTCTAAGGATTTTAATAGATATTTTTTCCAAAGGAAATATGCAACTGGCCAATAAACACAGGAAAAGATGCTCACCATCATTAGGCATCTGTAAAATACAAATTGAGCCACAATGAGGTACGCCCTCACCAACGGTTACTACCAAAATGGTAGATAATAGCAAGTTTTGGCAAGGAGGGAGAAGCCCGAACCTTCATACACTGCTGGTGGGGAAGCAAAATGAAACTTTGAACGCTAGTGTGGCAGTTCCATAAAATGTTATGCACGTAGGTCATATGTGATCCAGTAACTCTAAGAAAAGTGAAAGCATGTCCACATAAATATTTTTACATGCTGCATGTTCACAGCTGAATTATTATTTTGTTGCCGTTGTTGTCGTTGTTGCAGTTTGGCTGGGGCCGGGTTCAAACCCACCACCATTGGTGTATGGGGCCGGCACCTTACTGATGAGCCACAGGCACCACGCAGCAGCATTATTCTTTATAGTTAAAGAATGGAAATAGATACATGGTCAATTAAATAATGAATGATAAAAATGCAGCATGTCTATAGAATACAATATTATTCAGCAGTATGGCATATTAATACGTGCCAAAACATAGATGAAACTTGTAAACATGCTAATAAGCAAAGCAAGCCAGTCACAGAAGACCACATATTAATAATTCCATTCATATGAAGTATCCAGAATAGAGAAATCTACAGAGGCAGCAGTTTAGTTGTTTCCTGGGGCTGGGCTGGGCTGGGGCGAGCAGGAAGGCACAGGATGAGAAGTGACTGCTAATGGGCATGGAGTTTCTCTTTGGGCTGATGAAAATGGTGTAAAATTAGGTTGCAGTGATGGATGCACAGTTCAGTGGGTATACTACAACCCACTAAGCCCACATTAAGTGGGTGAATGATATGGCATCTGTGTGTTATACCACAATAAAGCTGTTAGCAAAAAAAAGAAAGATTACTACATGTCAGTGGAGGACAGTAAGTAAGAGGCTGAGACCACAGACATGTTTAATGTCATCCAAAGAAGTCAGAGCAAGATTTAACTAGCAGAGGGTCCACGGGGATAAGACAGCAGAACACACATAGGATGACATGGCGGTAACTGGGCGGGCCACCTGGACATCGTCAACACCCCCCCACCATGGGTAGTAACTGTCACTTTATTTAAAAACACAGCTAAAGTGTCTATCTACCACTTCCTGAGCTATCCTGTTTAATCAATTAAGTTAATTTTACTATTTGAGGCAAAGTTCTCTTGTCTACATCATCTACCACCCATTGTCTTTCTTTCTGCCTTATGAAACAGATATGTCACTAAACACTTATTCTCCAAAACTTTTGTTTGGTTAACAAATGCATTAAGCTCCATTGAAGATTATAGAATGTAAGAGTGTTTGTACAAGGAAGGTCAGAGAGACACATGTTCAAGTCAGAATTTTTGAAACTAATTAATTAGCTGTCCAGGGGACAGGATTAAGACCTCGAGTGATGTCGGGTCAGCTCTGTCATAAACACACGGGGGCTGTGTGTGGAAGACACTGCAGCCCCACTTCTACATGGGGCTTTTACTAACGGCATCTTTCTGGGGTATTGAGAAGTCCTATCAATACTCCTGACATTCAGCTTAATCAAGATGTAACCCTTTTAGGCAACTTAACAACACGTTCACATTACATATTGTAATGTATTAAATATTTAATACAGTCTCTTAAGAGTCTATTAAATATTTAACACTGCTACAGAATAATACACCCAACAATAGGCTGCATGAACATGAGAGACCAGTCCGTTTTCTTTCTTGTTTGGCAACTCTCTCATGGAACCAGGTAGGCAGGCAGGAGAACTGGAGAAAAACAAAGGGATGGTAGGCCTGGAGCCATAGATAAAACTAAGTCTTTCCTGCTGCATTGCTTTGAATTCCCCATCACTTTCCATGTGTAGACAAAGGGACGAACTTGGAGGGGCAGGTGCCCGATGTCCCCTCTGTTGGGAGGATTAGAAAGTATGACAAGAAGTCACACTGATTGTTTCTGACACTTGCTTTGAAATGTTGTTATTTTCACCCCTCCAATTTCCTTTAGTATCCCCCAAAGGAATTCCAAGTCTCAGAAACACCCTGAGGGCAAAGTCAGGCATATTTAGAAAGCAATTTAACTTTCATGCCCCAAGACATTAGAAATGATGACAATAATAAAAATATTTTACATTTATTTAGCATGGCATAGATACAAGACAATAAATTACAAAAAACACATTGTCTTATTTAATTTACACAAAACCGAAAATTATGCCATTTAGCTGTTTGATGTTTTGATTGATTATATTATGGAAAAATAGGAAGCAAAAAGTTTTTCTCCAGAGAAAAATATAGTGAAACCTGGAGAATGGTTATTAGCCCAGTTCTATGAGAGTGCTCGGCCTTCTAGTCCTGTAAAGATGTTTTGGCTAATGATAGTGCGTGTTCCAAGCATTTGCAGCAGTAGAGAATTGCTATTGTTTCCCTCATTTTGTCCAAGAAGGAGCCATTTAGTGTCCAAAGTTCAGGGGCAAGGAAGGGATTCCAGGAAGAAGACAAGAGGTGTGGAAGTGTGTGAACAATGAACTTGACCTCATTCCCCATTCTCCGACAAGGACAACCATGGGAAGGAAGTAGGCCGTGTTCCCCTGGCCTCCTAGTTTTCTCCTCATTAGGCTGTGGGCTTAATCTTGCAGCACTGGTTCAAAAAAACTGATTCTCCAAGTCTTTAATTTTCAGTAATTGGTTGTCACTTTTTTTTTATTCTAGGTATTTACTTTTGTATCTTATTTGTATTTGTAACAGAGTCCTAGGCCCAAGCACATACAGTTGCACCTGTATGGTGACCTTCCACAGGCCGTAGGTCACACTCAGCCTGGTTCCACTCCTGCAGGATATGTAAGGAAAGTCGAAAGAAACCCGCAGCGAGTGACGTCAGGCTTCCAGCAAGGCCAGATTCGGTGTTAAATGCTAAATCAGTGGTGGATCCGCTGGCGATGCCAAATCAATGAGATCAAATGATAACACACCACCCGGACTCAAACATGCAAAGTCAATGCAGCTGCTTTACTTTTTCTAAAACTGATCTAATTTTCCTGAAATTTCACCTTCCTCTTGAAGTAGAGAAACTTCAGCTTGCTAATTCTGTTTCTTAATTGTCCTTCCATTTAAAATATTCCCCTGCAGGAAAATTCTTGGCCTTTATAGAGTTCTTCCTCCCCCCATTTCTGTTCCCAAAGATAGTTGTGGGGTACATGGTGGGGGTGTCCACTAGCTGGTCCTGATGTCCAGCAAGAGAGGCCCCCTGATCTCCTATGCTTTTCACTGGGCTCCCTTGGGTCTGTTTTAAGGGGGCTGGCCGTGCTGGGATCAAGTGAGCAAAGCCTACCTACGTACTACCCTCCTGCTTCTGTCCTCCAGAGAGCAAGGGGAAGCTTCTGGAGACTTTCTACATCACACAGGAGTTGAAGATTTGGGGTGGATAATCTGAAGCCATTTCATTCGGGTGGAGCACAACTGCCCCCTCCTCTTGAAGGCACCAGATGTGTCTTACAGGCTTTACCTACCTCATTCTTTCCCCCGTTCTTCCTGCAAGGAAATTCCTCTGGGAAAGGGGAGGCCCTTCTGTTTTCTCTTCCTCTCTTGAATGGGTTTCCTCTAAGTCTTCTTCCTGGGGCACCAGAACTCCCAGCTCAGTCAGCTGATACGGCAGGAAACAGGCCTTCTCTCCATTTCTGCCTTATAGAAAGAAAAAAGTGCACTGGGTTTGTGCTTCAGGCTCGGGTCTTGATGTGTTCACCGAAGCTAACACAGATTTTAGGCAGTCATTTTCATTTTCAACAAGACCAATTGTTGGAAACAATTGCCTGGTTTCCAGCATCAAAGGTCTGCGTAACCAAAGTCGCCTCTCCCCTCTCCTCAGTCCTGCCCTACGAGCCTCCTGAGCAAACAGGCGGCCCTGGAGCAATGCAGGGGTAAGCGCAGGGAAATTCAGAAGAAAACAGCAATTCACATAATTCAAAATTATTATCTCTATCATGAGACTGGGAAGAGCCCTTGGTTCAGATTTTCTTTTGAGAGTATTTCCATTTTGAGCAGTATTGTATTTTTGTGTGTGTTTGTCTCCAGGGATCGGTTGGTATCTGCTATCACTTGGAAACTAGAAAGGTAAATTACACGTTTGTATTTGATAAACAAAGAGTTTGTTTTTAAGGAAAAGGTGACTTCTTTGGCTAGTAGATATTAGGGTCGGTGAACAGCGGATGCCATATGGAGCCCTGGAACACAGACACGCCCTAACCAGCGAATGTCTTCCAGATTCTGCTCCAAAATAGTATCCTATGATCTATGTAGATATACACATGCATATATATACAGATAAAAATACAGTTTTATTTTTATATAAATATATATAAATAGTGACTATATCAGATATGGGCTGATATATATAGTAGCTTTATAAAAGGACCTGGCTGAACAAGTGGAAGGTGAAGAACAGTCTCTATTTAAAGCATCCCAATAGTGGAGGACTGTGACAAGAGCCTCCTAGCTGGTCTCCGTGCCTCCACCTCCCTTCTGTAGAGTTTCTCCTCGGTTCAGCAGCCAGAACCTTCCTTATAACCCTACCTGGCCACTGGCTTCCCCTGGAGACTCAGCATGAAAGCTCCAGCCCTGGACAACAGCCCTGCAGGCCCAAGCCCTCAGCTCAGCCTCCTCCCGGCCACCTGGCCTGCCCGCGCAGCCCCAGCCGTCCACCCGCCCCTCCGCAGGGCCCTTCCTGCCGCTACAGTTGGGTTTTCTGAGTTCTGTGCACACTTCCTTCACTCCCAGCGCACGTGTGGCCTTCCCAGGAAGCCTCTGCTGGACTGTCCAGAGCGAACACAATCCGCTGGCCGCACCCGTCCCTGCCGTTCTCTCCTGGTTTCAGTCTTCCCTGGCGTTTACTTGCACTGTGAGGATTTTTTTCCCAACCCTCTTCTTTGGAGAGTACCCTATGTGGGAGGGGGGGGCTTTGCATACTGCTGAGTGCCCAGCTCCTAAAATCACATCCAGCACCAACCAGGTCCTCGGCTGTGATGCCCACCTCCTCCTGGTTTGCTTGAGAATTTCTCCATTTGACCACCTCGCAACCCACTGTGCCCCAGAGAGTCCAACACAGTGGACTGCCCTGCCCTCAGTAAATACCTGTGGAATGAAGAAAGACAGGGAAGGAGGGGGCAGAGAGCCAGAGAATGTTAACATCTCCTTGTTCTATATCGGAAAAGCAAAACAGCATTTTTGTCCTCTGTTTTCAGGGAAGACCTCGATGCAATTAAATATGCGTTTTGAAAGCCACAAGACCCTGTTATTCTTGGTTTTGTTGTTTCATGGAACCATAACACATTAGATTGGAATTTCAATGCCAGGTTTAATATACTATGCAAGCTGGTATAGGCTCTGAAAGTATGCATATTCATGGGAGCAATCACACCCTTACTTTTGATATGTCTAGCAAAGTAAGGTACCAACAAGAGAACAATAATCAAAGGAAGGGGAGTAGCAACACTGTTATTTACTTATGACATTTTAAGGGAAAAACTCCAGCAACATGAAAGACTGTTCCTAATGATGTACTAAAACTAACAAAACGAGGTTATAAAATGTCATATTTTTCTTTTCTTTTGTACAATAAAACATTGGAAAGCTGCACCCCCAGGATTTGCAATAATATCCAAATGTGGGGGTAGTTAATAATAATGAAGGTTTAATTCCTTTGGTATTTCAGAGATATCCTTTGAAAAGCTCAAATCCAATCAAACTGGTGCTGATGAGAAATAGATATCACTTCTGAATACTGAAGTTGTGGCTGCCAAGAACCTTCTGTGCATTTAAGTTATCTAACTGACAATTCTGCAGCCTGTCCAGGGTTGGGGTGGAACTTCACAATTGGTTTGTGGAATAAGATAAGGGAGAACCTGCCTTCTCAAATTCCACAGCTTGGAACTGCCAATTGGTGCTGGGGCCACAGGTTTCCTTCAGAGTATATGTTATATTTTCCCTGAGCAAATAATTATACATAGGAATATATGTACCCATGCCTCAGCCGTTTCATCTCTATGGTACACGTAAGATTATTGCTGCAAGGAGTTATTTTGACAATGAGGGAAGAGGCTTTAGAAATTAAAGAAAGGAAGAAAGAAGTTTAAACTCAAGACAGGAATCCTGTCTTATTCTTTTGTGTTTGCTGCGCCTGGCAGACACCTTGTTATTTCACTGTGGGAGTTAGGGGGTTCCGTGTCATTCCTTCTGTGAGCAGCCCCCCCCCATGAAGCAGGTGCTATTACAATCTGTATGTGACGCTCAGGAACGTCGACATGCTTGCCCACGGTCAGACCCCGAGTACGTGGTACAGGCCTGCCTCGAACCCTGCTCTTCTGATGACAGGCTGTTCTTTCCAGGACACCTGCTCTTCTCTTCCAGTAATCAAACTAATTTGTGTGTAAAGTCCTTAGCATTGTTTTAAGATGCCAAAGCTCATCTGTGGAAATGTTCCAGAGGGTTGTGCTGAGGCTGCTCCAGGTTTTGTGTGTACTTTCTCCCTGGTGTTCTTTGCAGACTGTCTCTACCCCAGCGTGAGAGTGGTCTATAAATCCCATGCAGTTGCACTGTAATTTGGAATCTCTACGGGAGCCCGACCACATTGAACCACTGTGTGGATTAACGCCTATTTCGACACACACAACCATTCCCCACAGATGCTGGCGGTTTCTACCCAAGCAAACAATAGACTGAGGCCGTCCGTCCTGGCAAGGGGCGATGGAGAGGCAGGGTGGGAACACTGACACACAGCACGTTCCTTGGCGTGCAGGTGCATTAATGTGCCAGCGCCTTCGCCACACATCCCAGGTTTGCCAAGACTGTTTCCGCCCATGTATCAAAGCAAATTCATGTCGGGGGTGAGCGGAAATGCCAGTAGTATTCACGCCTGCACTAAACATTTTCTCGAACCCATTACAAAAGATTCGTTTTCCAAATGGGTTTTCTTAATTTATTTTCTCTTTTTGTAGTTAGAAACCTGGAAGAAAATTGACAAGAATAAATGGGGTTAAACTGTCCCAGGGGATGACTTGCCTACCGAAGCACCCCAGGCGTACAGAGTGGCATACAGAGCGGACCTTAATGAGTCCTGCTGGTCAAAGGATCTGATATGCATTTTGCAGAATAACATACCTCCTTTCTCAGCACTTGATAAACCATTCCCTAGGGAAATGAATGAAGGGCCACATACTGCTGTCTCTGCTACCAAAACGTACACTTGTTTGAAAGGAATGCAACAAAAACAAAAACAAAGAAAAAAAAACCCTGCTGATTTCTCTATTTTCAAATTATGTTTTCTTTCCAAGACATATTTTGTTGTATTGGTACAAAACACATTCAGTAAATGCAAGGAGGAGGAAAGATTCCAGTCTGAAAATGGATTTCAGAGTGGGAGAAGTGAATTAATAGAAATATGCCAGGTCATTTAATTTAACCAAGTACAGGGGCTACCCGATTAGCCCTGTGTGAGCTGAAACAAGTAAATAAAATGCTGTGGTTGTCCTGCTGCAAAATTTAGCCAGGCAAATTAAAATAAGAGTCCGAGGCAAATCAAAATGACATGTTCAAAAGAAAATCATGTTAATGAAGGTTGCAAATGCAACTTTGTTAGCAAATCCACTTTAGGAGAAGTGCTGTCTAGATGTGAACATCTGATTGTTTGAAAAAGAAACAGCCCCCCAAATAATTACTCCCCAAATAAGACTATAATTGAGACCGCATAGGATGGCATTTAGGGAGTTTGTTCCTGTTTATTCTTACCCTGTATATTATTTCTAGCTGCGGGTTAGGTTATACCCCAAAATATCATATTTCTTACTAGAAGCAGCATTGAGTAATTGGGTGCTGCAGGGCGTACCGTTCAATACTGAGTCATTTTGATTAGACCCATATTTTATCGCTTGTGCCATTAGCATCAGGGATTTTTTTTTTAAGCCATGAAAACGACGATGTTCTTCTACTTGATGTTCACAAAATTTAAACAATCCTTATCTGATGTCTACTTTTTAAAACTCAAGTGCCTGGGTGTGTCATGCACATGAGGGCAGTGCGTACCACTGGCTGCTTTCTGTGCAGGGCGGGTGTGAGGACGGTCCATTTTCTGCAGCAAAGCAGCAAAGGTAAAGAGGGGCTAGGCCTCGCTCTGAACCACGGAAATAATGGGTCTAATTTAGGCGGTTAATCCAGCCATTTCTGAACGGTGTGCACTCATGTTTGTTGAGCTAATAATTTCCATCTTAAATCAATAAGAAATGTAAACCTTTATGGAATATCATTATCAAATGTAAACCTTTATGGAATATCATTAAAAATGTATGTATAACAATGGGCCATTTTCCACCTGTGCTTCCCGCGCTCAGACCAAGGGTGTTTCTTGTGCCCCCATCTCTCTCTTTCCTCCCCGCTCCCTTTCTCCCTTCCACCCTTTCTTTCTCTCTCTCTGACTATTGTAGGCCATGCGGTTGACTAATTCCATCTATTTGTTTGTTATTTTGCCTTTTTCTCATCCCATGTGCTCCTCTGTTCCCTTTTCCACACTTCCTAACAAGTTATTTAAAACAGGTAAACGTCTTCCCTTTCTCCCTGCATTTTTGTTTACTTCTAAGTCATGCAGCTGGTTTTTTATATTTATGCACTATCAAGCTCGTCAATGATATCCTATGTTGCTAAAGTGTGTGGGTTTTTGTTGTCTTTTATTTACTTTTCTGGGTTATCGGACACATCTCCCTCGGCCAAAGTGTTTTCTTTCTTCACTTTATTTCTTTTTTCTGGTGGCTCTTTATCTCCTTCCCAGGATCTTCTTCTCAACCCAGAACTGTCCTTCTCCCCAGGACTTTTCTTGGTTCTCTCTTTTCCATTCAACGCTTAATCTCTGGGGGACTCTGTCCAGGCTCATGCAGGTCTTTAGGTATCACTAATATGTTCATATTCTCAGCCAATGCCTGCTGAGGCCCAGACCCAAATATCAGTGATCTACCACATGTCTCTACTTCGGTACCCTTCAGCTAAAATTTAAAGTGTCACCAACTAAACTTGTCCTACCTTTTCTCAGACCTGCTATTTGACTTACTTTTCTTTTTCTCTTTTTTTTTTGTGTGTGTGTGTGCTTTTTTTGGCTGGGTCTGGGTTTGAACCTGCCACCTCCAGCATATGGGGCCGACACCTTACTCCCTTGAGCCACAGGTGCCGCCCTGACTTATTTTCTAACACTGGTGATGGATGAGGCTTCTGACAAAGTCTAAAGCTAGAATCTCAGTTATCCAAGTGTCTTCTGCATTCAGTCTCACAACAAATCTTATCTATTCTACCTCATATCTATATACTTTTCCCCCATTCCCACTGCCATTTAATTGTTATTTCCCTACCAAGCTACTACAATATCTTCTGAAATATTATCCCCATTTCAGGTATGAACTCCTTCAAAATGCAAATCAATCCAGTCATGTTATGACCTCCGTTAAAATCATTCAATGGTTCCCCACTATTTCTAGACCTTAGCTTAACATGGAAACTCTTTTAAAATTGTCCTGAACTTATCTTCTACTTCCTTGGCTCCTTTCCATCTCTACAGCTAGAATACACAACTTTTATTTTCAAAACATCTTTGACATTATGATGTGGGTTTTTTTTTTTACCACTATATGCCTTCACTTTGCCATAGTTTTCTATATCTCCACCCCCTTCTTCTTCTATTGATGATTTATTCTTCGAACCTTGTATCTATCATCACTTCTACTGGGAAACCTGGTGTAGACTTCCCTCTGCAATTTTTATGCACCTCTCCTAGCACTGACTGAACTTGGCCATAGTCATTCATGGTAGTAAATGTGTGATTTGCCTTCATAGTCAAGCTTAACATAATACCTAGATCTTGTTAGATGCTCACTGATTTTAGGACAAATGAATAAATTCATGAAAGAATGAAAGAAATAACTGAACCCCCTTTGAACTCTTGGACCAAAAAAAAGTAGATTGCCTCTATCTTTATCCATCTACTTTTTTAAAAGATCACTTCCACAGTTATAAGGTACAATAGTCCATGTGCACGCCAGTTGAAGGATTTTCAAACCCATGGTTTTATGATGATTGTAGAAATTGGATCCTCTTTCTTTCAGAAATCATGTTTTATTGGGAAACTCTGTTGTATTCTTTATTTCTATTAATGTCTTTTTTTTTTTTAAGAGATGGAGTCGTCCTATGTTGCTTAGACTGGTCTCAAACAGAGCTTATGCCGTCCTCCCGAGTAGCGGAAACACTACCACACTCAGCCACTAGCCTGTATTTTAAACCTTCAGACTACTTTAGGTATTTACCATCTTACATGTGCAAATGTTTATTTTTTTCTGGAAAAAATAATAAAAGGATAACTAAGATTATAAAGAGGAAAGAAAGGTTCCCTGTTATGTGTGTGTTAATTCAAAACTACGATGATAACTCATTATACTTTGTACTACTTGGTTCTGGTGGTTTGCAAGCTAATGACTTATACATCATCCAGATAGGTTTCCTTAATTCTCTACTAAGAAAAAAAAGGGAGACATTCCTATGTTCTCTTATAGAAACTCTTTTAACAAAAATTATTATCCTTTTAAGAAAACTATATAATGATAATATCACATCATATTTTCTAGCTTTCTTAAATATTGGACATTTTCTTCTTAAGAAATTTCAATCTTCTGGTAGCACCTGTGGCTCAAAGGAATAGGGTGCCAGCCCCATATGCCAGAGGTGATGGGTTCGAACCCAGCCCTGGCCAAAAACTGAAAAAAAAAAAAAAAAAGAAAAAGAAAAGAAATTTCAATCTTCCTCATGGAAAAATAATTATAAGTAATAATTAGTTAATAAAAATTCCTTAAATTTAACAAAATCATCAGTAAGAATTATTGACAATTTATGTCCAGGCAATTGGTGAAATGATAGACATTACAATTTTTTGCTTTTGAACTATCTTTTTTCTTTTTACCTATTCTAGTAATATCTCTGCATGCAATTTATTTTATGAAAAAAAGAATAGGTTTTCTTAACCATGTGACATACTGTTTCCTCTTTTTATAATGAAAGAAGATTGTTGACCTAGGTCAACTGAATCAATGCCTATTACATACTCAGGTGCTAGGCAGTGTACAAGAATGGTTGCATGACTGGATGAATTCAAGGGCAGGTGAACATTAAGAATTGAGAGAAAATAAGAGTGAAACATTCATTAGTAGTTTTTGTTTCATATCCATCACCACTTGCCAGTTTCTCCAAGAAAAGTTAATTGTCCATGTGACAAGGACTTTGTATCCTTATGTCACTTGCTTCTGCTCCCTTTTCCCACCAGTTTTTCTTTTATCTTGGAAGAACTTTGCCTGATCGCCAGATGCACACTGTTAGCTACTGAAGAATCTCTTGTCTGTCTCTTGAGCTTCTCCATAAATACACACATTTCTTCATTTGTTTTTAAGGCAATGCTGTATGTGTAATCATGTGTGAATCTTTATTGAACACTTATGGAATGAGCCACCTGTTCTTACAAATTAGC
Organism: Arctocebus calabarensis; assembly: GCA_963573935.1. Classification (NCBI taxonomy): domain Eukaryota; kingdom Metazoa; phylum Chordata; class Mammalia; order Primates; family Lorisidae; genus Arctocebus; species Arctocebus calabarensis. Next base: position 3,251 of record CAUYON010042040.1, on the reverse strand, counting down.
TGAGTTCTCAAGAAGGCCCAAATTAGTGAATTAGTTGATGAAGGAAATTTGTTGCAGAGACAGCAGGCAGCTAAGGAATTTTTCAGCTTGTCAGAAGTATTGTTAGTCTCACAGCTTGGCAAGGAGACAAGAAGATACCATTTTGAAGAACTCTAGGTAGTAACTAAGTATCTTAAGCTCACTAGAGAAGAAAATTAAATTGTTTGTCTTATCAGTTAAAGAGAAGCTTTGCTGATCTCACACTGCAGCCCAGAAAGTTAACTAAATTTTGTAGCAGTAGATAATCTTTTTTCAGTGATTGATGTGGCTGGGTGAGAAGTGAGTTGCCAGGGGAGTCATGGAGAAATAGGGTTCAGCGTTTGATTTGTACTGCTGGCTGAAGGCAATGCTGAACGCACCTCAGAAGTCACTTAGCCACATTCATCCAGGGAGGGTACAAAGCACCTGCCGATTCGTGGACAACTTTTAAATGGCAACCAGTGCTAGGGAGTAGAATTGGCTCTCACGAGCACCCAGTCATTTGCTGAATTGCCAGAGGCCATCTAAACCGGCTGCCAGGTTACTGTGTCACCTACTTCCTCCTTCCACATAGGAACCCATGACTGATTGACACTCGGGAGCAAACATCACATCCAATACAAACACGCAGAGCAGTGTTGTTATTTCTGAGCGAGCAGGGCTCCGTTCACCCAAGAAGGCCCCCTGCGCTGATCCAGGGAACATACGTGCTTAGCTCTTTCTCCGCCCAAACTTTTCTGTGACTGTCTGACCTACGTCGCCTTGCTTCTCTTCCCCCTGCACAAGAAAAGGGAACAACATCCCCTCGATCCCACGCTAATTAGGGACGTTGGCCCGATTTGTTTTATGTTGTGATCAAAGTGGGATCTTCCTCATCCTTCTCCTGTCATTTTTACATCATATCTGTAATAAAATTTCATTGTTGAAAAAATTGTGAAAATAGAAAAGCATAAAGAAAAAAATTAGCACATGAATGTATTTCCTATCCAGATAAATGCGGTTAACGTTGTTCGTTTTTATCCTCTGGCCGTGTGCTTCTAGGAATTAATGAATGGTCTGCTCATGTTTTTGGAGTCCTTAGAGCAATTATGGATAGAAACAGGTGTATAGAAGGAGGAAAGGAGAAAGAACCAAAGAAAATATTTGTTCTGGGGAGATATCTTTATCACTTTTGTACAATCTTGTGGGTAAGAAAATGCTCATAATTCAATAAATATTCATTGAACACCTACTATATGCCAAGCACAATTTAGATACTAGAAATATTGTGATGAATAATGCAAAAATGCCTTGGTGGGGGTTATAATCTGTGGAAAGCAGAAGAAAGAGAGTGGAGATACCCAGTGCAAAACTTGACAATTCAGTAAAAAATTGGTAGCCAAATTGTTTTAAATAAGCACTTCTAGGTGGTTGGCCATCCTTTTGGACAAGGTTCTTAAATTCAGAATCAGGAATTTTTATTTAAACTATGTCTGAAATAGATTACATCAAAATAAGATAATATCAGTCTTCCTCCTAGATGCAATTTTATAGCTTTGTGACAACCAGTTAAGTCTGCACATAGAATTTATCACCCTTGGAGGAAAATCTATCGGGATCAAGCCACCTCGGAGAGGAATTTATATGATCTACCCTCTCCACTTCTACCTACTCAACACGCCTCCTTCTCACAGCTCAATCCCTCCTCCTTCGGACATATTAAGTCATAATTATCAGCCTTTTTTTTAAATCTCCAAGCTCAGAAAGCTCTCTGCATCCGAAGGCAGCCCATTCCGCTGGCCAGTAGCTCTAGATTTTGAAATGGTCTTTCTTTTATTAGTCTGAAATCCATGGGCCATCGTTCCTTCTGTATTAAGTAATGAGCCGGGTCCCGGGAGCTGCCTCGGGCAGTGGAGCTGAAACAGGAGCATGTTTCTTTCCACATTTCAGAGTTCAAAACAGGAAGAGCCCCGCAGGTGTTGAAGGGCTAAACTCTTCCACAAAACTGATGGAGAAAAATAGTGGAAAGTAGTAAGGAGCAGCAGGAGCCTGTGGAAGAGCGGGTGCTAAAGGGACTCAGCTCTGACATCTGCCCCTCCTGTGTCATCAGGGTTGACCAACTCGCTTGGCTGTTGGAGAAGGCAGAGGTACCTTCCCCGCTCCCCACTCCGCCTCTGGCCTTTCTCAAACCGTATGCCAAGGGAAAGAAGTTGACCTTGTAGGCTCTGTCTGTAGTTTTGCATTGGTCAAGGGCACCTGAATAGCTGAGCTCCTTTACTAGAAATCCTGAATATGGAATTGCAGTTTGAAGGAGCCAAAATACCCAATTTTGTAGCTAAAATGCAGAGCAGACTGTCATGGAGAAGCCAGCATGAAATGTCTTGGTTTGAGCCACAGCAAGGGTTTACATCCTGCAGGGAGGAAAGGGAAATCTGCTTTAATTACCAGCAGAAAGGTGATCATCCTCACATTGCTACCCAACCACCATCACGAACAAGATAAGAGTCCACTAGAAACATAAAACAATCATGTTTCCCCTCCATCTTGTGATTTCTAGTGGCACGTGGAAAATAATTTTCCAGCCTCGGAGGCCCTTAGTGGCCAATCCAAAGGAGGACAGAGATTATTCAGTAATTTCAATATTGATTTATACAACAAACACATGTGGAAAACCTAGGCTGCTTCAGACTTTATAATCAGTATTGAAGATCCCTGGAAAAGTGAGACAGTTCCTCCCCCTGCAACTCCCAAAGCAGCACAAGGAGAAGGACAGGTAAAGAGCGTGTCCTGAGAGGTGTGCATGGAGACAGATGGGTAAAGAGTGTCTCCTGAGAGGTGTGCATGGAGACAGACTGGGAAACAGTGTCTCCTGAGAGGTGTGCACAGAGACAGACTGGGAAACAGCGTGTGCTGAGAGGTGTGCATGGAGACAGACAGGTAAACAGCATCTCCTGAGAGGTGTGCATGGAGACAGACAGGTAAACAGCGTCTCCTGAGAGGTGTGCACGGAGACAGACTGGGAAACAGCGTCTCCTGAGAGGTGTGCACAGAGACAGACTGGGAAACAGCGTGTGCTGAGAGGTGTGCATGGAGACAGATGGGTAAACAGCGTCTCCTGAGAGGTGTGCATGGAGACAGACAGGTAAACAGCGTCTCCTGAGAGGTGTGCATGGAGACAGACAGGTAAACAGCGTCTCC
>CAUYON010042039.1:0-15933 GCA_963573935.1 Arctocebus calabarensis | reverse complement strand
AAAGAAAAGAAAAGAAAAAAGTGTCTAACTTTTATATAAATTGGATTCAATTCTGACTAAAGTATATTACTTAAATATTAATTTTGTAATTCAACTTGTCAATATGTTGTTTAGGATATTGCATCCTCATCTATAAGTGAAATATGTTTGTAATTTCTCTTTATAACAATATATTTTCTCCAATTTCAATATCACGTGTATCCAGATAAAGTAGAATGATATTGACATATTTCTTTTATTGTTTATAAGATTTCTAGAATTGCTTGTTTTGTAAAATCATTGTGGTCTATGAGCTTATGACAGTTTGAACTTTGTTATTTAATTCAATTCATTGCTTAATTATTATTTTCCTATGAATGATTATACTGTGGTTAATATGTTAGCATAGCAGTATAACCAGATAGTTTTTTGTTTTTTGGGAGGGTGGGCTTTGGGTGGGAAGACTTAATACTTTGCATGAAATATCTTATCTTAAACAGTGAAATTGCTTTCTCTTTTATCTTGTGATTTTTTTTTTGAGGTGAAATTTAAGTTTTTGTGTAAGTAGTACTATTATACCTATCTTGAGTGTCTTGCTTGTACTGTATCACATCATACTTTTGTTTAATTCTTAATAAACTGTTCACTTGTTAAAAAAATATGCATTTAAGAGAAATACAAGCCATACTGGGATAGTTGGCCCTACTTGTGTTGATGGGCACTTCGTTTGTTTCCACATCTTTCCAACTGTGGATTGTGCTGCTATAAACATTACAGTGTAAGTGCCTTTTTAAAATAAAATGTCTTTTTTTCCTTTGGGTAAATACCTACTGGTGGGAATGATGGATGAAATGGTAGGTCTACTTTGAGATTTTTGAGATATCTCCATATGGCTTCCTTTTTTTTCCTTTTTAATAAAGATTTATTTTTTTCTCTTTTTTATTTTAGAATAAAATAAGGATATATACAATTAGATTATTTTTACTAGCTCAATTCACAATTACCAAGATGTTGAGACAACCCAATTGCCTATTAACTCACAAATGGATAAACTGTGGTATATATATATACCGTGGAATACTATTCAGCCATATAGAATAATGGAGACTTTACATCTTTTGTATTTACCTGGATGTATTTGAAAACATCCTCCTAAGGATGTTTTTATCACAAGATTCTTTTATCACAAGAATAGAAAAGCAAGCATCCAATGCACTCAATACTAACATGAAACTAGTATTGAAAAACAGGAGAGAAAAACAATTAAATTCAAGAAGTAGGGGAGGGGTGTGGGAAGAGGTTTGGTAAGTTCTCACTTAATGAGCATAATGTAGGGGTATATGGCATACCTCTTGGATGAAAGGTTCAACTACAACTTGGACTTTACTTTCCATACTATGTTCCATAGAGGGTGTACTAGTTTGCATCCCACCCACAGTGTATGAGAGATTTTTTCTTTCCCTATTCACATTAGCACTTGTTATTTAGGGACATTTTGATCAGAACTACTCTCATTGGGGTTAGGTGATATCTTATTGTGGTTTTGATTTGCATTTGCCTTATGATCAGAGATATTGAGCATTTTTTCATGTATTTGTTGACCATTAGACTATTTTCACTTAAAAAGTTTCTGTTCCAATCTTTTGCCCACTTTTTAATGGGGTTATTTGATTTTTTTCTTGGTGATTTGCCTGAGTTCTTTGTAGATTCAGATTATCAGCCCTTTATCAGATGAATAGCATGGAAATATTGTCCCCATTCTGTAGGTTGCCTGTTTACTTTATTGGTTTTATCCTTAGCTGTGGAGAAACTTTTAATTTGATTAGGTACCATTTGTTTACTTTTATTGTTACTGTGTTTTCTTTTCAGATTTTCTTCATAAATGCTTTTCCTAGCCTGATGTCCATAAGAGCTTTTCCAACATCTTTTAACATTCTTATAGTTTCTTCCCTTATGCTTAAATTTTTACCCATTGTGAATTAATTTTTGTGAGTAGTGAGAGGTATGGACCCTATTTCCGTCTTTTACATGCTATCCAGCTTTCCCAGCACGACTGGATGAATGGGGCTACTTTCCCCAGTGCATGTTTTTGTCTGCTTTGTCAAAGATCAGATGGGAATATAAGAATGGTTTTTATCTCTGGGTTCTTATTCTGATCCACAGGTCTATGTTTCTGTTTTTGTGACAGCATTATGCTGTTTTGGTTAATATTGTCTTGTAGTATAGCTTCAAATCTGGTAAAAAGATGCCTCCTGATTTATCTTGTTACATAAGTTTGCAATGGCTATTTGTGGTCTTTTTGTTTCAAAAGAAGTAGTGAACTATTTTTTTTTTTAGATCTGCCAAAAATGGCATTGGTATTTTAATGGAAATTATATCAAATCTGTCAATCACTTTGGGTAGCACAGCCATTTTACAACATTGATTCTGTCAGTTCATGAGCATGATGTGTTTTGCCATCTGCTTATACACTCTGCAATACCTTTTCTCAGTGTTTCTTTCCTGTAGAGGTCTTACACCACTTTGGTTAAATATATTAGTATCTTATGTTCTTTTTTGCTGCTGAGAAAAATATTGTGTCTTTGATTTGATTCTCAACTTGACTGTTGTTGTGTACATGAAAGCTACAGATTTGTATACACTACATCTGTAACCTGAATCTTTGCTGAATTTATTTACCAATTATAGGAGTCTCTTGATCAAAATTTTAGAGTTTTCTATATATAAAATCATATCATCAGTAAGGAGTGATAGTTTGACATCTTTACCCCTTTGGATATCCTTGATTTCTTTTTACCACCTGATTATTCTGACTAAGATTTATAGCATTGTGTTGAATGGAAGTGGTGGTAGCAAACATACTTGTCTGGGTCCAGTTTTATGCAGGAATGCTTTCAGTTTTTCTCTATTCAGTCTGATGTTAGCTATGGATTTTTCATAGATGGTCACTATAATTTTAAGGTTTATGGAGGAATGCTTTCAGTTTTTCTCTATTCAGTCTGATGTTAGCTATGAATTTTTCATAGATGGCCACTATAATTTTAAGGTTTTGTTAAAAGTACTTATAAAATGCTGCCAAGTTTTTTCAAATGCTTTTTCTGCATCTATTAAAAGGAAAGATAGAAATAAAGATTCATTGAACTAAATGATAGTGGGGACATATGTTATCCAAATCTTTGGGTTACAGCAAAAGCAGTACTAAGAAGAAAGCTCATACTCATTAATGCCCACATCCAAAAGACAGAAATGTTACAAATCAACAATCTGAAGAATCATCTCAAGGAACTGGAAAAGGAAGAGCAAACTAATCCCAAACTCAGCAGAAGAAAAGAAATAAACAAGTTTCAGCAAAACTAAATAAAATCAAGAACAGAAGAATGATTGAGAAAATAATGAAGCAAAAAGTTCTTTGAAAAGATACATAAAATTGACAAAAATTTAGCTAGATTAATCAGAAGCAGAAAGGAGAGGACTCTATTGAGCTCAACTAAAACTGAAAAAGGAGAAATTACATTGATATCACAGAAATTATCATCTCAGAATACAATAAAAATCTCTACACTCATAAACTTGAAAAGGTAGAGGAAATAGACAAATTACTGGAAACACACAATCTCCCTAGGCTCAATCAGGAAAAAATAGAACAGATTGATATCAAGCACTAAAACTGAAGCACCAATAAGAAGCCCGCCAACAACAACAGTAAAAAAAGTCCTGGACCAGATGGTTACATATCAGAATTTAACCAAATCTACAGAGAAGAACTTGTACCTATACTGCAGAAATTATTCCATAACATTAATAAAGAATGTTATGGAATAGTTACCTCCTTACCTCTTACTACAAAACAAGTAATACCTTGATAGAAAAGTCAGGAGAGACTACAACTAAAAGAGAAAACTACAGACCAATATTTCTTATAAATATAGATGCAAAAGTTCTCAATAAAATCTTAACAAACTGAATTCAGCTGCACAACACAAAAATGATTTCTCATGACCCAAGTGTGCTTCATCCAAGAGACTCAAAGATGGTTCAACATGTGCAAATCTATAAATATAATTCACCACATAAATAGATGCAAAAAATGTATCACTTTTAAATCATGACATTTATCTACTTTATTTGCTTATGGCTTGTTTGTTCCCAATAAGATATTAGCTGTAGAAGAACAAAGGCCCTGGGTATCACGTTCATAACTTTGTGTTCCTATCAGGCTTTTTAAAAAACGTTTGATAAACAATTGGATAGATGGATAAAAGTAACTATAGGTGGATGGGTCAATAGATGATTAATATGTCTGATTTCCTGACAGGCATTTGCCCATAAGTCTCATGGTATCCATATGGGCTACATTTATTTCCATCTACTTAAATTATCAACCTTTAAAAACCTTGATATTACCAAAGTAAGAACAGATTAGTGAAGTTCTCTAATTGCATAAGAGAGGACTTCATCTTAGATTTAACATTTTTTAGGGCTTTTAAAAATTATTTTGTCAAAAGCATAGATGCAAGTGTATAGTCTGCAAGCCCGAATGTAGTTGCTCAAAATAGTTTACATTCAATTATTTTTATTTTAAGTTCTAATATGAGTAGACAATCTCTGGAATCATTTCCAGGCTCAGAAACATTATCATCTCACATTGTCATTTTTTTCTAAGTGTATTTATGTACATGTACTCCAAAATTAAGCAACATAAAATAAGACAAAAAGAATATTTTTTAAAAAAATTGACCTCAGAAGCAGTAGCTGTTACTTCAGTAACATATAAATCCAGAAGTGTTATTGAAAAATATTTTGTAATTTAATACCATGTATTTAGAGTCACAGAGCAAATAATACTTTATGGGCGTATACTAAGGATTGGAAGGCATGAGAGATTCTGCTTTAAAAAGCACACATCAACACCCCATGGGTAAAGTGCTCAATTACAACTTAGATTTTTCCTGACAAACAGTGTAACCTAATTGTACCCTCATATTAATCTGAAATTTTTTTTAAAAGCATATACCAAACAGGTACTTAAATAAAATTTTTATTGTACCATAAGCATGAGCATGTCTTCTTAGGTCATGTGTAAATGACAATATAAATATAAGAAAGTCTTTAACTGTGGGTCCTTTCTTTACTCTATTTCCTACTTTTGCCATTGTCTGGTATCTTTATTTGAGAGCAGTATAAGTCCCTGAATTCCAGGTATTTATTCTTCTCTTGCACACCACTGCATACCCAATCCACACACTCAAACACACTCAAACTTTCTAATCATATAATACAATTTAATTAGCTATAATAAATGAATCCATTTGGTTGCGCATGGTGGCTAAAACCTATAATTCTAACACTCTGGGAGTCCGAGGTGGGAGGATCTGTTGAGCTCAGGAGATCAAAAGCAGGCTGAGCCAAGATCCCACCTCTACAAAAACAAAAAAAATTAACTGGGTTTCACGGTGGGTACTTGTAGTTTCAGCTACTACAGAGGCTGAGGCAGGAGGATCTTTTAAGGTTGCTGTGAGCTAGATTGATACCATGGCACTTTAGTCTGGCCAACAGAGTGAGACAGTCTCAAAAAAAAAAAAAAGACTCAAAAGAGCCTTTTAAAAGCAACAACTACACAACTACTGTCTTCAGGCAATGTGGGCACCTGTTCAGAAAACATTTCAGGCAAGGAAAACCACTTGAAGTTCCCAAATCATACCATCCCAGGCACATGTCCTGTGCCTAACACCAACCTCACACCCTCATTAAGGCTATGTGCATTTTATGCCCTGGGTTTAGTAAAAATGTAAAGAATGCCATCTACTGAGTTGCAGGCAACTAATTTGGAATATTGATTCATGTTTAATTTGATCCTCTTTGGAGTAAATTATATTCCTATTACAGACATTGCTAATTCTGAGCCATTCCAGGGAGAATGTGAGAGGACTACTAACATGACTGGCAGTAGATCAAGAATAATTTCCACAAAGCCACTCGCTGATTGACAATATATAATAATAATTATGTATCTCTCAGTAAAACTATGGAGTTCAGAATTAGTATAATAGCATAACAAACACCTTAGGATAGTTCTTAATAAGAATTAAGTATTAGTATAATAGCATAACAAATACCTTAGGATAGTTCTTAATGAGAGATTATATTGCCCTAGTTACTTTTCCTGGCTGCAAAGGCTGTTAACAAGCTTTTTCTTGCTGAAATAGTAAAATTAAAACAGTCAGTCTAATCGAACAAGAAGAAAAAAAAAACTATTAAAATTTCTTATGCTTTTCTGGGCTTGCATCTTTATTCCATGTCATATTTTCCTCTTGTTATCTATAATCTCACAAATCTTACCCCTTAAGTAAAAAGAAAAAAGAAACAGTCCAATTTTTGACAGTGACAGGGATTGCTTTTTATGGACCACAACAGAAAAAAGTATGACTTGTTTTCCCATCAAACATGATTATCTGAGATTTAGAGAAAAGTTCGTGTTGGGAAATAAAATTTAACTTATTTTAGAAAATAGTAGATGACCTCAAATTCACTACTCAAGAATAGTGTTGTTCATAGTTAAAGCAAACAGAGCACAAATTCAGAAACCACCTAATTTACAGAAAAGTTACCTGAATGATGATGTCAAACATTTTTCCAAATACAAATAAAAGCTTTATTAATGGCTTAACAACCACTGAAGTTCATTTAAAAGGCGAAAGATTTATACTATCTGAAGAGAAACCAGGTATTGAGTTCATTTAAATATACTCATGGGGGAAAAATGTAATTTAAAAACTAAGCAAATAAAATTTCTCTGTTTTGGAAAAAGACTGGGGAAGAGCCAAGATGACGGCTGAGTAACAGCTTCCTTGCAACGGGGCACGGTGAGACTGGGGAGAGAAGAATTCAGGCATCTCTGGCTGGCGAGATCTGCCCAGAAACAACTCTTTGGGGACACAGGGAGACAGTGTGAGACTTCTGAACCCCTAGAGGAAGGCAAAAGCAGTGGCGATCTGGCAAGTGTGTTTGTTCGGTCTAATCCTGCCGACAGCTGCAGCTACAGCAGCAGTGAGATTGCAAACTGGAAAGGCCTTGCCTGTGAGCTGTTTGGGTTTCTTTTGGACTTGGCTCTCAGTTGAACTGCCTTGGGAAAACTGGGGCAAGAGTGTGGGGGTCTTTGAGTGTTGTCGGGGGCTCCAGACTGAGCCACCAAGCCAGGTGGAGCTACCAGTGTTTGGTTGTGGGCTGTGTGGAGCCATCATAGAAGAACTGCCCTGACAAACTCCACCCTCAGGGTCGCAGAACAAGCATCAGGTAGGAGCGAGTAATCTAGTGACTGAGCAGCCTAAAGGCGGGGACTGCAATGCCTTGCAGCCTTAGCCCTCAGGGGCATTGGGTGAGACCGGTTTTGGCACACTGGGTAAGTGGATAGCCACTTAAGGAGTGATCCCAGTGACAAGCGCTTTTCAGGGAAAGCTTCTGCTTAGCCCAAGTTAACAATTTAAAGTGCCTTCTAAACAGGCTGAGGAGGATTTAAGCTCTCCACCCTGTGGGGTTTGAGAAATCATTAGAGGCCTCTGGTCTCCATTTTGTTCAGCCGTATAAACATTACAATTAACATATCATACCCCAGAAGATCACTTCTTGCCCAGACAATATCAGCAAGATATATATACTGCTTTGTTTCTTGGTTTTGTTTTGTTTTGTGGTTTGTTGTTGTTGTTTGTATGTTTGCTTTTGTTATTATTGTTTTATTTTTAATTTCAACATTTTCCTTAAACATTTTTCTTTTCTTTTTTTAATTGCTTCATTTTTCTAGTTTAAACCAATTTTTCATTGTTGCCTTTTTCAACAATTAGACTTCAATTTTGCTAGTGTTTCTACCCATAGTAATTGTTTTTCTCCCAAATCTGATCCTGTAAAGTTTTTGATTTGCTTGTTTTGATTTGATTTATTGCATTTTTTTCTTCTCTCTCTACTTGGTGGAGGTGGGGTACTGTGTCCAACCAGGCTGGCAAAGAGCTGCTGACCTAATCAACCAACCAGGCACCCCCAGAGGTTGGAAGCTCTTAAGCATGGGTCAAAGTACACTACTGTACACCTATACTGCTTCCGTCCCCCTCTTTCTGTGCCTTTCTACTTTTGGTCAATATATGCTTCTACCCACCCCTTTTCCTTCCTCCTTTTTCTTTCCTTTTCCTTCTTTCTTTTTTTTTCTCCCTTTCTTTCTTTTTTCCCTCCTTGCTCTTCAATCTTCTCATCCTCTGGTCCTGTACAAAAAGGACTCATCAAAACCCTAGTCTAGAAGCATGGCAAGTTAAAGAGCAGGAGGAAGTGAAAGGAAAATTAGGACAAGGAAACAGATAAAAGAAATCATGAGGAAGAGCCAGCAGAAAACTCCTGGCATCATGAAAAACCAGTCCAGAGCAACCCCCTCTAGGGGCTGTGAGGTAGATACTGTAGAGGATTCCACCTATAAGGAAATGTTAGAAATGTCAGAAAGGGAGTTTAGAATTCAGATGATGAAAACAATCAAGGAAATGAAGAAAGAAATGAAGGAGAATGCTGAGAAAGCAGAAAAAGAAATCCAAAAACAGAATCAATTAAGAGAAGAATATAAAAAGGATATGGCAGAAGTGAGGGAAATGAAGCAGTCAATTAGGGAACTTAAAGATGCAGTAGAAAGTATCAACAACAGATTAGACCATGCAAGAGAAAGAATCTCAGAGGTAGAGGACAAAGCTCTTGAGATAACTCAGATGTCTAAAGAGGCAGAAAAGAAGAGAGAGAAAGCAGAACGTTCACTGGCAGAAGTATGGGACTCCATGAAGCATTCAAACATACGAGTTATAGGTATCCCAGAAAGGGAAGAAAGCCCCAGGGGAATGGAAGCCATACTAGAGAATATTATAAATGAAAATTTCCCAAATATCACCAATGATTCTGACACTCTCCTTTCAGAGGGATGTCGGACCCCAGGTCACCTCAACTCTAACCGAGAATCTGCAAGACACATAGTGATGAACCTGTCCAAAGTCAAGACAAAAGAAAAGATTCTTCAAGCTGCCAGGAGTAAGCGCCAATTGACCAACAGGGGCAAATCTATCAGGGTGACTGCAGACTTCTCCAATGAAACTTTCGAAGCAAGAAGACAATGGTCATCTACCTTTAACCTACTTAAACAGAACAATCTCCAGCCCAGAATTCTATATCCTGTGAAGCTAAGTTTTAAAATTGATGGAGAAATCAAATCATTTACTGATATACAATCTTTGAAGAAATTTGCCACAACAAGACCAGCTCTACAGGAAATACTCCAACCTGTTCTACACACTGACCATCACAAGGATCAACAACAAAATAAGACCTCAGAAATTAAAGGACACTTCCACACTCTTGCCCAGTTCTCTGAAGGCAATTCAACTGAGTGCCAAGTCCAAAAGAAACCCAAACAGCTCACAGGTAAGGCCTTTCCATTTTGCAGTCTCACTGTTGCTGTAGCCACAGCTGCCGGCAGGATTAGACCAAATGAACACATGCAACCACTTGCCTGCTCCACTGCTTTTGCCTTCCTCAGGGGGTCCAGAAGTCTCACGCTGTCTCCCTGTGTCCCCAAAGGGATGTTTCTGGGCAGATCTCACCAGCCAGAGATGCCTAAAGTCTTCTCTCCCCAGCCTCACTGTGTCCAGTTGCAAGGAAGCTGTTACTCGGCCGCCATCTTGGCTCCTCCTGATGACTGGAGCTCTTAACCATCCTCTCTGTATAGTTCTGCAGTCCACTGGTCTAGATTGAGTTCACTGGTTTTCTTGGGGGATTAAGGTTTGTTGTTCGAGTGATGTAATCCAGCCAACTTGACTGCTATATGGGTGGCAAGCAGGATGTCCCAGGGGCCAGTCCACTTTCCTTTCAGTTGTTCATTAGGATGTTCCCTGTGAGTCTTCAGGAGAACCTAATCACCAGCTGGAATGTATGCAGGTTTCACAGAGCAGAGCAAGGGGCCTCTTTTTAAGTTTCCATCACGAGATGGAAAAACATTTTTTAAAACTTCTCAAAGGTTTCTTCTATGGATGCTTCCATTTCTTCACTAACACGTGGCTTATCAGACCCTGGGTTGTCATTGACAGCACCTATTTCTTGAAATTTTTTCATCCACTTGGTTATGGAATTCCTGTGTGGTGCTTCTTTCTTGTAACGGTTTCTAAACCTTTGGACAGCAGCAACAGATTTTAGTTCAACCAAAGAACACAATATACCCTCTCGTCTAGTGAAGCCATGGGTCAACAGTGATTCTTTTGGAAGCAGCAGAGATCACAATGCTGTCACCTTGTGAGAATGAGAAAGTTAGACTCAGAAATGATCAAGTAGAAGAATCAGGTGAGCACAGCTTTCGAGTTGCATCCACCCAGTATCCCACTTCCTCTCACTTCCTCTTGGCCTTCGCGGTGCTCTCTGGGACACAAAATTCTATTCTGCGGGTCCCACCCACTTCTGCCAGAATGCAAAATTCCTCACTCCACCTCCTGGCAGGTAGGTTTTAAACTAATCAGAGCAAGGCCATTCCAGCTTACTGTGTGTCAGAAGATTCAAGTCTCAGGACAGGCTGCCATTGAATTATGAAGAAACTAATCTATTGTTGCACATTAATTAAGTGTAAAATTATGAACTGTGCCTGTCCATACATCATACCTTGACACTGAGAAGGGATATTAATTAAAGAATTATTTTTATATGCTTTAACACCTTCATATGTATATTTAAGGGTGGCATAAATGTCTCTTGCACCTGACCAGCCTTGCATTGTAAGTATCCATCAAAGGTCTGTACCCTAGGCTTCCAGGGAGGCTGGAGAGCCCACAGCCTGCTGCAAGGCCCTCTTTGAAAAGGAGAGGAGAGGCAACTGGGCAAAAAAGAGAAGGACACAGGACTGGATTCCAAGGAGACTTTTGTAGAATGTTCTTAAAGTCATGTACTCTTTGTAGAATGTTCTTAGAGTCATGTACTCTTTTGAATTCATTGCTAAAACACAAATAACTGTGTAGAATATTCTTAAAGTCGTTTGTAGAATGTTCTTAAAGTCATGCACTCTTTTGAATTCATTGTTAAAACACATATAACCATGAGAAGGCAAACACCTTAATCCATTATCAGACCATGAATAAAGAAGGCATTAAAGCAGTGGGCCAATCAGAAATGTGCTTCTGTAGGCCAGGCATAGTGGCTCATGCCTATAGTCCCAGCTGCTTGGGAAGCTGAGGCAGGAAGATGCCTTGAGGTCCAGAGTTCAAGACCAACCTGAGCAAGAGTGAGATCCCCATCTCTACTAAAATTAGAAAACTAGCTGGGTGTGGTGGTGGGCATCTGTAGTCCCAGCTACTCAGGAGGCTGAGGCAGGAGGATTTCTTGAGGCCAGGAATTGGAGGTTGCTCTGAGCTAGGCTGTGACCATGGTGCCTTACCTAGGTGACAGAGAGGGACTCTGTCTCAAAGGAAAAAAAAAATAAAAATAAGTGTGCATTAGTATAAAAGTGAGAGAAAGACAGAAGCACTTCTACTTATCTTTCTGAGTTTATCTCAGTTCAATTTTGTCCCCATTATTCCTGTGAAATAACAGTAACGAGAATGTTTCAGATGTTAGATGATGACTGTATGGCCTCCCCACCTTTACCCCAGGACACTGAAGCAGACTAAAAATAGCATCAACAATGAGAAAGTGTCAGAGAAATGATCGATTTTAAATATATCTTGAATTAATGGAAAATATTACAGGATCATTTGCACATAGAGTTGTTTGCATATTACCGGAATCAAATTGTGGATAAATCCTAACCATTTGATGACAACCACCTATCTCTCACAGACGCATCTCTGGAAAAGTGAGAAATTTTTTAAATGAAAACCAATGGATTACCCCTCCAGCTGATTATGGGAAGTTGAACTTGAATGTTAATTTCTGGGCTTGTAAAATAAGAATATTAATATTATGAAAGCATAAAACAAATAGCAGTTTAATGGACAGAGTAGGGTAATGACAGAATAATAGGTAATGACACTGCTGGCTCATAGCAGAAGGAAGGAAGTAGTGCCTGGAGAAGCTGTTTGACGTTACGGAGTGAAATGCAGAGGCTTTCACAGGACACGTGCTTCCCTCTCCTTGATTAAGATGAGGCTTGCCCTGCTCATAAACCAGGTTAGACACAACTTACAGAATGACATCCTAGCGATGGCATCATGGACCTAATGGAACTTCAAAACAGGACACCTTGAGTATCTGCCTTCATTATGTTGCTGAGATGTGCAGGGGAAGGAGGAAGCTGAGGTGATTGGCTAACACTATCTAGACAACTTACCCTCAAATAGGAAATGATTTTTGAACTGTAGTGTCTGCTAAGCGCTGGTTCCCACACAGTAAGACAGCCCTAGCTACCTACCAATAATCATCTAAAGAGCTCATTAACAAAAAAAATTCTTACCTAACACATAGAATGAAAGATCTAGTAATCTGATTCTTTGGAATGTTTTCCAGGAGGTTCTCATACACACAGGACTCAGAACTATTAAACTGGTCTTTTCAGAAATAACTAGCCAGTGGTAGCTTTAGTGGCAGCTGGGTCTCTGCAGTTCACTGGCTAATTTGCCTGACTTATGGCAGGTGACTCCAGCTGTCCTTTAAAACGGTGTGCTGAAGTGTTGAAGTGACTCCTACCGCGTTTGAAGACCATCCAAGATTGGCCCCATATGAACAGCAGAGGACATCTCCTCATACAACACCTTCGATTTCCCAATTCCAGTTCACAGCTGCTTGCTTTTTGATGTTTCTTGACATATTTAAAGGCTCTCAGCTCTTACTTATAATTGCACACTATTAACTGGCTGTAAAAAGAAAAAAAAAAACAGGAAAGGAAGAGACTTGTTTTCAAAGATGCACCAGGGTTTAGTTAGAGAAGAATGATAATTATGAATAAAAGAAGAGCTTAGAACTCTTTGTTCTTTGTATTAAAATATGATACCCCAGTGGTGGCCTTTCTTTTTCATGCATTTTAAAGTGTGGCTAAGGACATTCACTTTGCAAATTGTCCTGATGTTTCTAACTCTTCAGTAAGGGGTCTGACAGAGTATATCATTTAAGTATGTGTATTCTCCCATGGAATTGTTCAAACCATATTTTTATTTGTACCTTCTTTCAGAGGTTTGCGTTTTGTGATTTTAAAAAATGGCTTATTTAGAAACATTCTATGTGGCTAGTGTCAATGTGTTAGAGAAAAAAATGTTAAGTAGAAGTTATTAGATTAAGAGAAGTAAGTAACAAAATTATTAAAGGAATAATGATGTTTGAGATAAGAAAAGGTTTTATCTCTCAGCATCCTCAATGGAAAAAAAAGGTGAGATACTAAAAAGAGTGAGAATTTTGGTAGTGAATGGAAATCATAGATTCTGTCAAGTCTGATAATGATTCATTTTGAGTAACTAAATCAGAGAATTATCTGGGTTGTTATAATAATAAATAACTTTACATCATAGTGGCTTAAAACCTTGATGATTTATTTCTCTTATGCCATATGTCCATTCTGGCTGAGGCTACCCTCAGTGCTGTCCTCACTCAGGCCAATAGAATGTTTATTCTGCAGAGTATCACTTGTTAATCACAGCAGGGAGGGGAAGAGATGGCAGACTGGGCACTGATTTGTAAAGGTTTTCACCCAGAAATGAAAAAACAGAATTCAGCACATATTCCCTTGATCAAAGCAACTGTCTATTAGCCAAGAAGTATAATCTGATCCATGTGCCCTGAAAAGAGAAAAAACTGATGATTTGATGAATAGCCATAATGGCCTCAACAGTCTTCCCTTCTGTCACTGAAGATTTGAGTTTCTCTCTCTCCAACCACAACAAACATATACTAGCTTTAAGGTCCATGACATCCTAGTGATGCCAAGTGTCTGTTCATTCCGATGCCCATCCTCTTTGTTGGGAGGTCCATGTACCTGCCAGGTTACCGTTTGCCCCCAACCTTGACATGTGCAACCATAGAACAGGGACAGGGAACTCTCAGTATCAGGAGAAGATAAGTGGGCAATACAGAAAAGTCACTGATCTCTAGAAATTCTAAAATCATGTTAGGCAAATGCCATGGGGGGGGTGGGAGTGGAGAATGGTTGTCACTTAGACAGTAAT
This sequence comes from Arctocebus calabarensis, assembly GCA_963573935.1. Taxonomy (NCBI): domain Eukaryota; kingdom Metazoa; phylum Chordata; class Mammalia; order Primates; family Lorisidae; genus Arctocebus; species Arctocebus calabarensis. The sequence goes on along the minus strand of CAUYON010042039.1, from coordinate 1,804 downwards.
TCTGGTTCCTAGAAGACACCCCCCAACTTCTAACTTTTCCCCTGGCCCTTAGCTAATCCTTCTGATTGTTTACTCCTTTTTCATTTCCTTCTTGGCTATGTGAGTTGGAAATGAGACCATGATGCTGCGTCTTCATTGGAGGACAAGCAGCTTTCTCAGCCTTCTCCCAGCCTGCCAGAACCTTAGGGACCAAGGGCCATTTTAGTTCTTGAATGGGCATATTTTTGTTTTTTTGATGTATATCTATGATTTCTGCAGCAGTAAACTGTCTTAAAACCTTAATAGCTTTTCCAATGTTCAACTTAGTTATATGTATGGATAATCACATCCAGAATTCTTTCTAGATATATTTCCTAGACTTACAGCATTTTTTTGATTTTTTTTTGTGCGGGGGGGTTGTCTCACAAGGGAAACTATGGACGACACTCATTTCCTTAATGGATACCTCAGGGATTTGTTTGATTTTTGCTGCGTGCTTTCTTTCTGTCAACTTAATTATAGGCCGTAGACCAATCAGGCTGAGGGGGGAGATCCATACCTTTAATCTCTTTTCCCTGAGCTATTTTTTCCAATTGAAAGGATTTACCCTTGTGCTACTTTAATCCGTTCAAAGCATTTTAATAATGGGAATAAACAGAATTAGCCTTGATTTGATCCTTTCCTCAAGGCTAACTTTTAATCAGCCTTTGTTTTCAATTTCACAAGTCTTTCACTCACAAGACTCGGTTTTGTCACAGCTTTTCATTGACACTTATTAACAGTCATGGGAGTAGTAAGAGGTATACCAAAGAATATTCAGGATGTCAGGTACATAGTTCCTTACCCACACATTGTATTGCAGTAATCAACTTCCTGTTATTAATAGAGACCAATATCCTGCTTACTTGTTCAGTAAGGAGGAGCTGAAAATGACCTGAAATAAGTCTCAGCTTCAATGGCACTGCGGCTTTATTCCCTTGTGGAAGGTTTTCTCCCTTCGAACTAGTATCCTAAAATCTGCCAAGTCCAATGTTGTGGGGATAGGAGGTGAATGTTTTGTTAATTCCTGGCTCAGAATAATCTCTTCCTGGAATACCACTGTGGAGAACAAGTCACTCTCTAAAGAGATTACGTTGTTGCCAGAAGCTATGAAGACAAGCAAATCTGTTTCTCTACTAAGTAGCTATCCGCAGGAGAACAAATTATTGCTCCTCTTTAATGGAAGAAAGCCAACTTGCTACCAGATGACTGGGTAGTATTCTTTCTCTCTTGGCTACTCCAATAAATGATGCCATGCTGGGGGCTCTGTGTTCATAGCTGCTGGTGGCAGGGAGGGCACTATTGGCCCCGAGGAGGAGAGTTTTATGCTTATGGTCATTAGGCATTGATGGCTGGAGAAAGGTTGTTTGGTGTCTAGCAGATGAGTTCCTTTCGTGCACTTGATTATTGAGAGCATCCTCTGCCTTCACTTAATACCAAATTTTTAAACACTGTGTGCCTATTGTAAGAGATATGACCCAAAACTCTTTCCAAAGACCACCTTATTTCAACCTATCAGGCAATTATTCCATGTTCATTATTTGGCATAAATCCATAGTTCATTATTTCTGCTACAATGTGGACAGCCAAATGCATGCTCAACATTATTGCTTTTGGGAACATTTTATTTTATTTTATTTTATTTTTCAGGCATTACAGCAAATTTATTTATTCCAACAAGGCTTATATAGGCACATAACTTAATCAACAAGCACAAGACTTAATCTTATGACTTAATCAACAAACATATGACTTGAAACTGGCCCCAGACCTTTTGCTGCCTAGT
>CAUYON010042037.1:0-17912 GCA_963573935.1 Arctocebus calabarensis | reverse complement strand
TCTGTACCAGATTGTTTATTGCAGCCCAATTCATAATTGCTAAGTCATGGAAGAAGCCCAAGAGCCCATCGATCCACGAATGGATTAATAAACTATGGTACATGTATACCATGGAATATTATGCAGTCTTAAAGAAAGATGGTGACTTTTCCTTTTTCATATTTACATGGATGGAGCTGGAACATGTTCTCCTTAGCAAAGTAACTCTAGAATGGAAGAAAAAGTATCCAGTGTATACACCCCTAATATGAGGCAAATTCTTTATCTTTCAAGTGAAGGCTACAACCCATTCATTGTGCAGGAAGACGGGGAAAGGGGAGAGGGAGGGAAGGGGAGGGAGAGGGTGGGGGGAGATAGGGCAAAGGGTGAGATCACATGTGTGGTACATATTTGAAGGGTCAGGAGAAAACTTCTAAATATGGATTAAAAATGTTTTCACATAGTAAATGAGAAAATCTCATGAATGTTATGTCAATCGGGTTAATAAAAATATCTCAGATTGTATGTGAAGCCCGCATACTGTACCCCATGATTGAACTAATGTACACAGCTATGATTCAATAAAAAAAGAAAAACAAAAAAAGCTTGGGCTAAAGTGATTCTCTTGTCTCAGCCTCCCGAGTAGATGGGACTACAGGTGCCCGCCAAAACGCCTGGTTACTTTTAGAGGTAGGTCTTGCTCTTGCTCAGGTCTCGAACCTGTGAGCTCAGAAAATCCACCTGCCTCGGCCTCCTAAAGTGTTAGGATTGCAGGTGTGAGCCACTGCACCTATTTAAAGCAAAGATGATAACATTATGTTTTGGTATCTATAGTGTATATAGAAGTGATATATCTGATAGCTACCGTATTTTGCTGTGTATGATGCACTCCAGTAAACAATGTGCACACACGTTTTTGGCTCATGCTTTCAGGAAAAAAAATCTTTTGTTTTAATTTTTAATTCAAATTTTTATTTGTTTATATTTAGGTACTTGTATTACAAGGGAATTTTAGCATTTATTTTTTAACATACTATAGTATAAGAAATTTTATGTAACAAATAATTACAAAACATGAGAACAGATACAAGATATGAGAAGTTTTATGTACCAGTAACATATTTATGGTATTTACACAAATTAGAAAGCCAATAGTTCTTTGTCATTGTCACTATCAGACGTATAATCTTCAATTTCTACTACATTAGTGTTGTTTTCTGAACAGTCACTTTCTTTATCCCGGTAAGCTTCACTGTCCTTAGTTCCACCCATAGCATTACTGATGCCACGTTTTTAAAATGATTTCACAACCACTTTGGGTTTTTTTGTTTGTTTGTTTAGAGACAGAGTCTCACTTTGTTGCCTATAGCATCATAGCTCACAGCAACCCCAAACTCTTGCACTAAAATGACCCTCTTGCCTCAGTTTTCATTTTTAGTAGAGATGGGGTTTCACTCTTGCTCAAGTTGGTCTCAAACTCGTGAGCTCAAGCAATCTACCCGCCTCAGCCTCGCAGAGTGCTAAGATTACAGGTGTGAGCCACTGCACCTGGCTAAACACTTTGTTCTTGACTCTGTTCCACAATCTTAGGATCCAATAACAAATACTTTGTTCTTGACTCTGTTCCACAATCTTAGGATCCAATCACAAACCTGGGCAATGGATGCTTTCTTAATTCTGCCTGTAGGTGTTAAATCATCACCAGTTAACTGCATCCAGGATATCTGCCCTTTCTTCCTTAGGGCCTTTAAAAGCCTTCTTTAGTGACACATCAAGAGGTTGCATTTGGCCCATTAGCCTACAAGGTGTCACAGCAAGTTGGGTTTCCAAGTGCACTGCAGTTGCTTTTCCACTTTCAAACACAAGCAAAGCTGATTTTTAAAGTAATCCTACAGGCCTTTGTGCTCAGACTTCATTAAACTAGATTTTCATGCCTTTCTGCTTCATCCATCCTTTTCCATGCATAAGGACAATAACTCCACTTGGAATCTTTTCTTTTGAAAATGTATTTCTTTTAAAGATGATCATAGGTGGTAGCTTTGTCCCACCTGTGTGGCAGGCTAGAACAACAGTGAAATATGTTTTTTCATGTCTACTAATTTTAATAGCCATCATCTTTGCTCATTTGATGTCCACAGTTCTATTGTATGGTCTATCAAATGTGAGTGGGACCTCATCCATATTGGCGATTCGGACAGCTCAAAGTGGTCTTTCAAAGATTGATAACAAAACAATGAAATTCCAAAACTCAATTCTGAGAGGCTGCTAGAAGTTTGAGGGCACATTTTGTTTGTGTTCTCATGTACAAACCTTCTCTCTTCATAAAGTTAAAGCTCCATTTAGATGTCCCTGACAAATCATCAATGTTTTTTTCTCATGCAATCCTTTTACCCTCTTCTTGTATAATTTTGGTCAAAACAGAGATCCCAGTTTGATAAGGCTCTGGAATCCAGTTCTTTACCTCCTGCTCCACCTCCAGCTACTTTGGAGGTTTCCCTCACATTGATTTCCTCTCCTAGCAACTGAAGAAGCTTTTCTTCTTGTTTCCTCCACTATCTGATGACACTCTCTGTTAAAGGAGGTCCAAAGTGTCTTTCAACAACAACAAAAAAAGTCCTGAACCAGATGGTTTCACACCAGAATTCTATCAGACCTTCAAAAAAGAGCTGGTACCTATATTGCAGAATCTATTCCAAAACATTGAGAAGGAAGGAACCCTTCCCAACTCCTTCTAAGAAATAAATACATGTATCACCCTTATAATAAAACCAGGAAAGGACACAACAAAAAAGAAAACAACAGACCAATTATCTTTAATGACTATAAATACAAAAATGCTCAATAAAATCTTAGCAAACAGAATTCAGCTACATATTAAAAAAAAAAATTTCATCACAATCAAGTGGACTTCATCCCAGGGATGCAAGTCTTGTTCAATGTATGCAAATCTGTAAATGTAATTCACCACATAAATAGAGGTAAAAACAAAACCACATGATTCTCTCAATAGATACAGAAAGAGCATGTGAAAAAAATTCAACACCTTTTTTTTTTTTTTTTTTTTTTTTAGACAGAGCCTCAAGCTGTCACCCTGAATAAATTGCCGTGGCATTACTGCCCACAGCAACCTCCAATTCCTGGGCTCAAGCGAGTCTCCTGCCTCCGCCTCCCAAGTAGCTGGGACTACAGGCGCCTGCCACAACACCCGGCCATTTTTTGGTTGCAGTGGTGATTGTTGTTTGGCAGGCCCAGGCTGGATTCGAACCCGCCAGCTCAGGTGTATGTGACTGTCGCCTTAGCCCATTGAGCCACAGGCGCCGAGCCTCAACACCTTTTTTGATAAGAACACTTAAGAAAACTGGCATAGATGGGACATTCCTAAAATTGATAGAAACCATCCATGACAAATCCACACCCAACATCATATTAAATGAAGAAAAACTGAAAGCATTTCTGCTTAGAACAGGAACCAATCAAGGCTGTCTACTATCACCGCTGCTACTCTTGGCTGGAACTCCTGGCCAAGTAACCAGACAAGAGAGGGATATTAATGGGATCCAAATGGGGAGATAGAGGAGGTTAAACTATCACTGTTCACAGATGACATGATCTTATACCTAGAAAACCATAAAGATTCAACCAACAGTCTCTTGGAACTGATAAAGACAAAGGATGGATGGATCTCTATGGAGAGAACTATGAAACTCTAAGAAATTGCAAAGGATGCCAACCAACAGAAGACCATACCATGATCATGTCTCGTCAGAATTAATTTTGTTAAAATGTCTGTACTATCCAAAGTGATCTACATATGCAATGCAATTCCCATTAAAATATCAACGTCATACTTTACAGATTCAGAAAAAATAATTCTGTGATTTTTATGGAATTGGAAAAAACCACAAACCACCATTGAAATTCTATGAAATAAGAACAAATTTGGAGGCATCACTTTACTAGACTTCAGACTATTATACAAGTTTATAGTGATCAAAAAAGTATTGCCATACTGGTATTGGCATAAAAATAAAGACTTAGACCTATGGAACAGAACAAAGAATCTAGAGGTAGAAGTTAGCCTCATATCGCCATCTGATATGAGGCTAAGTTGACAAATCCAACAAAAGCATACACTGGGGAAAAGATTCCCAATTCAAAAAATGGTGCTGGGAGAAGTGGTTAGTCACATGTAAAAGACTGAAACTGGACCCACATCTCTCACCACTTACAAAAGTTAATTCACAATAGGTAAAAGATTTAAATCTAAGACATGAAACTATAAAAACCCTAGAAGAAAGTGTGGAAAAAACTTTTATAGGCCTAGGGAAAGAATTTATGAAGAAGACTCCACTAGTAATCACGACAATGATAAAAATCAATAAATAGGACCTAATCAAGTTAAAGAGTTTCTGTGCAGTGAAGGACACAATCAGCAAAGCAAAAAAAGATGACCTACAGAATGGGAGAAGATATTTGCATACTACTCACCTGACAAAGAGCTGATAATCAGAATCTATAAAGAACTCAAGCAAATCATCAGGGGAAAAAAAAAAATCAAACAACCCCATTAAAAAGTGGGCAAGACCAAGATGTGGAAACAACCCAAGTGTCCACTGATTCACAAATGGATAAATGATGGTATATGTATACATGGAATACTATGTAGCCATAAAAAGTTGGAGACTTTACATCTTTTGTATTTTACCTGGATGAATTTGGAAAACATCTTCCTGAGTAATGCATCACAAGAATGGACAAGTAAAAGCCCAGAATATGAACTACTAGAATATGAACAAGTATATGCCCACACAAGAAAAATACAACCAAATTCAAGTAGGAAAGGAAGAGGAAGAAGGAGGGGAAGAAAAAAGGAGAGAGGATGTTTGGTAAGCTCTCACCTAATGAATACAATGTAGGGGGGGACATGGTATACTTTCTGGATGAAGGGTTCAACTACAACTTGGACTTTGCCTAACAAATGTTAAAAATGTAACCTAACCATTTGTACCCATATATTAATATGAAATAAAAATAAAAAATGGGCAAGAGACATGAACAAGAACTTTTCTTATGAAAATAGACTAATAATCACCAACAAACATAAAAAATGTTTATTGTCTCTAATCATCACAGAAATGCAATCAAAACCACACTGAGATTCATCTAACCCTAGAGAGAATGGCTTATATCATGAAGTCCCAAAGCAACAGATGCTAACATGGATGTAGAGAGAAAGGAATACTTACATATACAGTGTTATTAAGACTGCAGAGATGTACAGCTTCTATGGGAGGCAGTATAGAGATTCCTCAAATAGCTAAAAGTAGACCTACCTACTATTTGATCCTGTAATCTCATTACCAGGCATTTTCCCAAAGGAAAAAAAGGCATTCTATCATAAAGACTTTTGCACTTGAATGTTTATAGCAACACGATTCATACAGTTGCAAAGATATGGAAACAACCCAAGAGACCTTCAACACAGGAATGGATGAATACATTGTGGCATACATATACCATGGAACATTATTCACCCATGAAAAGATAGAGATTATGTATCTTCTCCAACAACTGGATGGAATTTGAGACTATTTTCCTAAGCAGAGTATCTCAAGAATGGAAAAACAAACATCACATGTACTAAGTACTAAATTGGAACTTATAGATTACACCTATATGCTTATGTGAAAGAAAAACTCAATGAAACTTAAGTAGGGTGGGGAGAAAGGGTTGGGTAAATTCTCACCTAACAGATAAATTGCACAGATATATGGCAAACTACTTGGGTATGGGACACACCTACAAATTGGAGTTTAACCTTACTAATGCAAACTATGGAATGTGTTTGTACCCCCACATTAATCTGAATGAAATATCTGCATTCCCATCACCATCATAGCACTATTCACAAAAGCCAAGATATGATCAACTTAAGTGTTCATGAACAGATGAATGAATGAAGCAAATGTGGTATACATACACAACAGAATACTATTCAGTCATATAAAAGAATGAAATTCTGTCATTCATAACAACATCAAAGAATCTGGAGAGCATTATATTAAGTATAATAAGGCAGACACAGAAAGATACATACTATTCTCACTTATATGCAGAATCTAAAATAAGCTTTCCTCATAAAAATAGTGCACACCACTCTATTCCATTCATAGTAGTGCCAAAGAAGATGAAATATTTGGGAGTTTACCTAACAAAGGATGTGAAAGATCTTTATAAAGAGAACTATGAAACTCTAAGAAAAGAAACAGCTGAAGATGTTAACAAATGAAAAAACATACCATGCTCATGGCTGGGAAGAATCAACATTGTTAAAATGTCCATACTACCCAAAGCAATATACGATTTTAATGCAATCCCAATTAAAGCTCCACTGTCATACTTTAAAGATCTCAAAAAAATAATACTTTGTTTTATATGGAATCAGAAAAAACCTCGAATATCCAAGACATTACTAAGAAATAAAAACAAAGCAGGAGGAATCACGCTACCAGACCTCAGACTATACTACAAATCGACAGTGATCAAAACTGCATGGTCCTGGCACAAAAACAGAGAGGTAGATATATGGAACAGAATACAGAACCAGGAGATGAACCCAGCTACTTACCGTTATTTGATCTTTGACAAGCCAATTAAAAACATTCAGTGGGGAAAAGATTCCCTATTTAACAAATGGTGCTGGATGAACTGGCTGGTGACCTGTAGAAAACTGAAACTGGACCCATACCTCTCACCATTAACCAAGTTAGACTCTCACTGGATTAAAGATTTAAACTTAAGGCATGAAATTATAAAAAGAAGAAAGTGCAGAGAAAACTCTTGAAGAAATCAGCTTGAGCGAATATTTTATGAGGAGGACCCCCCCCCCCAGGCAATTGAAACTGCATCAAAAATACACTACTGGGACCTGATCAAACTAAAAAGCTTCTGCACAGCCAAGGACACAGTAATTAAAGCAAGAAGAGTGCACTCACAATGGGAGAAGATATTTTCAGGTTGTGTCTCCAACAAAGGTTTAATAACCAGAATCCACAGAGAACTCAAACGTATTGGCAAGAAAAGAAAAAGTGATCCCAATTCAGGATGGGCAAAGGACTTGAAGAGAAACTTCTCTGAAGAATACAGGTGCACGGCCTACAGACACATGAAAAAAATGCTCATCATCTTTAATCATCAGAGAAATGCAAATCAAAACTACTACTTTAAGATATCATCTAACTCCAGTAAGATTATTAGCCCACATCACAAAATCCCAAAACCAGAGATGCTGGCATGGATGTGGAGAAAAGGGAACACTTCTACATTGCTGGTGGGAATGCAAACTAATACGTTCCTTTTGGAAAGATGTTTGGAGAACACTTAGAGATCTAAAAATAGACCTGCCATTCAATCCTACAATTCCTCTACTAGGTATATATCCAGAAGACCAAAAATCACATTATAACAAAGATATATGTACCAGAATGTTTATTGCAGCCCAGTTAATAATTGCTAAGTCATGGAAGAAGCCCAAGTACTCATCGACCCATGAAAGGATCAAAAAATTGTGGTGTATGTACACTATGGAATATTATGCAGCCTTGAAGAAAGATGGAGACTTTACCTCTTACATGTTTACATGGGTGGAGTTGGAACATATTCTTAGCAAAGTATCTCAAGAATGGAAGAAAAAGTATCCAATGTAGTCAGTCTTACTATGAAACCAATTTATAGCTTTCTTATGAAAGCTATAACCCAATTATAGTCCAAGAAGAACAGGAAAAGAGAGAGGGTGAGGAGAGGGGAAGATGGGTAGAGGGAAAGTAATTGGTGGGACCACACCTACAGTACATCTTACAAGGGGACATGTGAAATTTACTAGATGTAGAATATAAATGTCTTAACATAATAACAAAATGCCATGAATGCTATGTTAACCAGTTTGATGAAAACATTTCAAATTGTATATAAAACCAGCACATTGTACTCCATGATTGCATTAATGTACACAGCTATGATTTAAAAAAAAAAATGCACACGCAGTGTAATTATTAGAAACCTAATCTGATACCTGCCAGAAAACCTGCCTATACAGATTTTGTACCAGGATGTTAAAACTATTTCTTCCTGGGGGGAGGGCAGAGCAAGATGGCAGACTAAAAACTTCTCCTTACTAGCCACTCATGCCAAGTCAAGGGAAAGAAAACTCGAACCAAATCTCACTGGGGGAACCTACCCACAGACTTTATTCTGGGGCTTAGTGAAGCAGTGGTGGACTATAGGAGCTAGCAAGGAGCTCTGAAGCTGAGGAAGAAGGCAAGTGCTTGGGAATGGGTTGGGACCAGCCGGCCAGCCATCCCATGAAGGACTGGGGACAGGAATGGGATCTCCTGCAGTTTTTTTTATTTTGGGTTAAACTGCTCACTGGAACTGCTTTGGAAGTTTTAAACAAATGGGTGAACTGAAACACTATCCAGATGCCAGGATTGAATACTGGATGGGGTGGATCCCCCCATCGATTTGACTGCTAGCTGGGCACCACCATTGTGGGAAGACCATGTGGAGGAACAGTCCGGAGGGTCCTAGTGCACACCCAGTTCTGGTGCACCTGCTGAGCTCAGTCATCCACAATTGGGGTGATCTGAGCAGCTCCAGGAATTGGTGTCAGGGGGCACTGTGTGACATGCTTTCTAAAGAATGGCCACAACTTTAGAAACTTAATCCCACAGAGACTGAATGCTAACTAACCAGATCCTTCTTGAGGGCAACTAAGTCAGAAAAACAGGACCTGAACTACCCCACAACTAGACAATGGCCTCCAGGCCTACATTTTTCATAGAAAAACAGCCTATGTTTTCCGTCCCTTAACATCACAGTGCAACCTGGTGTCCAAACAAAAAACGAAGAATATATGTATATATACATATATATATCACAAAGAACATATATATTCTTTGTTTTGGTTTGGTTTTTTGCATGGTCAGCAAGAAAGAGGCTGACCATGCAAAGACCTGGAGGGAGAATGTGATGGGCACATGAAATAGCAGCTGTAAAAACCTTCAGGTAAAATTATCCTGTGTTGGAGACGCAACAGGAAGGTCACTGCCATGGACGCTGTGATGCACTTCCCAGCTGGCCCTCAGGACCCAGGTTCTACTCATCCAGTTCATGGGAATGTGGCTCACTGGCAGTTCATAGCTGAATGCTTCCCTGATAATCTCCTGTGGAGCTCAAGTATTTGCCTACATCCAAAGACTATTAAACTCTTTCTGTCAACTAAACTAAGCCATATCTGGGCAGATGCCAGGCTGTTTTTGTTGTTGTTTTCTTCCCATTATATCACTAGTACATGATACAGTGCCTGGAGCATAGTAGGAACTCAATAAATACAATAATTAATGGACAATTTTTTAAAGAATCTCATCTCTGTTATCTTCTTATGTGAACTCCACATTCTTTTTTACTTTCATGTAAGCAAAGGCTGTTGTTATCTAAAATGTTATGCTGTTCTCCTGGGTAAATTCTCACTGTGTAAGCTGTCCTAGTTTCCCAGGCCTGCTGTAGCAAAGTGACTGAGTGGGCTAAAACATCAGAAGTGCATTCCCTCACAGCTCTAAAGGATAGAAGCCTGAAATCAAGGGTTGTAGGATCAACTCTCTGAAACCTCGAGGGTCGGAGATTCCTTCTTGTCTCTCCCAGTTTCTCATAGCCCCAGGCATTTATGGTTGTGGTGGCATAACTCCAATCTCTGACTTTCTTCACCTGGTCCTTTCCCCTCTGTGTCTGTGTCCAGTTTCACTTTTAAAAGGACTCCAGTCATATTGGATTAAGAGCCTGCTCTGCTCATTTTAACAAATTACTTCTGTAATGACCCTATTTCCAAATAAGGTCACATTCTGAGGCACAGAAGGATACAAATCAATATATGTTGAACAGACAAATGATTGCATAATCCCTTCACAGTTTCTCAAAACCATTAAACCAAACTGAAAATGTCAAGCTTTCCAAGGATACTTCTCTCCCCAACAAATTGTGCAGTCTTTTATTTTAAACAATGTAGTATTTTATATTCTTTATTTTTTCACTAGATTTCACAGAACGAATGAACAGGAAAATAAACACTAATTGAATGCCTACTAAATAACAGGAAAATTAGGCACTAACTTATATCTTACTTTTATTATGCCATTTAATACTTGGTAATACCACGTGAAGACAGGGTCAAGTACCTCTTCTCTATATTTCTTGTCATACTGTATCATAATTACCTGTTCACTTTTGAGTGCACATCACTCTAATCTTTGAATGTAGGGCCTGGCTTATTCATTCTAGATCTTTACAACCTGGTCCAGTGACTTGCAAGTACAAGTGCCCCATACTAGGCATTGATGACTGAATTAATTAATAGCTACCAGGTGCTTAGTGTTGTTTCCTCATTTCAGAAGCAGTCTAAGTGACATGAATATGTCACAAATCTCATAAGCCTTTTATATTCTAGGCACCATTTCATTATATTAACACATAGACTCTCTATGAATATACATTCTATATGACTATTGTTTTACTAAACTTCTTTTTTTTAATTTTTATTAAATTATAATTGTGTACATTGGTGCAGTCATGGGGCACAATGTGCTGACTTTCTATACATTCTGAAATATTTTCATTGAACCATTTAACATAGCCTTCATGGCCTTTTAATCACTATATGAAAACATTTATATTCTACATTTAGTAATTTTCACCTGTACCCTTCTAAGATGTTTGTTTGCCAAACCTCTTTCCTTTCAGATCCCTTTTCTAATCTCATTCCTCCTTTGGCTCCAGGGGGTGGATTCCTAAAGACTAAGCCTCCTGCATCCTTAGATTAGTCAGAGGGGGACACTGGCATGGGACTCTAGGGTAGGACTAGAAAGGAGATTCCCTCTCTCTTCTTCAGGAGAGTTTCTTCCCCTTCCTTCCTCCTTGCCTCACCATGGTTCTGTGAGTGCTGCATCCTCTGTGGGCATGGCTTCTGTTGAGCCAGTGGTTCTCAACCTTCCTAATGCCATGACCCTTTAATACAGTTTCTGTGAGTTGTGACCCACAGGTTGAGAAGCGCTGCACTAAGCAGTCCCTCTCCCACAACTCTGGCTCTTTCTAGGTCAGAAGTTCTCAACCTGTGGGTCACGACCCCTTTTTAACAATGAAAATACATTGCGGCATTAGGAAAATTGAGAACCACTGTTCTAGGTGTGGGTTATCCCTTTCTATCCTCTGCTTCCTCCAGGATAGGGATGGTAACAACTTATCTCTGTGGTTACCTTCTGCATGTTTTACACAAATCATTGTGTTGGTCATGTGCCCCAGCATCTCATTATTAAATGAATACAATATAAATGAGACCATGCCAGAGAATTTCTGGGTGAATAGGTGGGTTAGAGTCATATGAAACATGCTCCTAGTTTTGAAGCATTTTCTTCAGCCCACATCTGACACTTTATAGGGGGTTCCTGTGACTAGCTAATATAAGAGGACAGGCACACAACTAGTTCACAGGTGTGCTATACTATGTGCTGTCATCAGCTATAATTGGACAACCACAGCATTATAATCTCATTTAGGGGCAGCTCTACAGGAAAGCATTAAATGGAAATATGTCATGTCAAAGAGTGACCTGAAATATGGATCTACAGTATTTTATTAGCAGTGGCTAACAGGTTGTCAGCTGATTGTTCAGAGACTTGTAAACTATAGAGACTGGTAGGTTAGTGACAAGGTCAAATTAAGAGGCACAGATTTGATTTCTCTGAGACAGCAAAGAGTGTGAGGACATTTATTTCACACAGGAATGTCCACTGCAAAGGAGGCCCTCAATCACATGGCAGATGAGATGACCTGTCCTGTAGGTTTTAATCATTTTCCATCCGTAGGCCCATTTAGTGGGCAGAGTCAACCAAGATGTCATGGCAGCAGAGGACAGAGGCCATGTCTGAGCTCAACATTATATATTTCCCTTGATTAAGGCTGAAATGGAAACCATTACTGCCAATTGATTAGGCTATCAATGTTGAACTGGAACTTTCCTTGGAGGGCCCAGGTAGTCACCTGGTAGCAAAGTAACAAGTTGATTATACTGAATCCCTTCCAACATAGAGTAGGCAGAGATTTCTCACCCTTGTGTACAAATTTGTCTTCCCTTCGCAAAATACTTTATCACTACCATTTGTGGACTTCTAAATATCTTACTGGTTGCCATGTTATCCAATGTAATATCACCAGCAACCAAGGAATGTATTTTATAGCAAAAGAAGCAAAGCAATGGGCTCTAGCCACAAAATTGCATAATCTTCCATTTCCTGTCTCCCAGAAGCAGCTGGCCTGCCAAGAGAGCCAAGTTGCCTGTAAAGACTCGATAATAGCAATAAGGTAAGGAAAATATTCTGTGAGGCATGGTATCATTCAGTGGGATGTGTCATATACCTTAAACCAATAGCCAATGTGTATATGATGCCCTTTCTCCTGGAGAACACATGGGACTGAGAACCAGGAAGCAAAGATCCTCTCACTTTTAAATCTTCTTCTTTTTTTTTTTTTTTCACTTGTGTATCTTCTAATCCACTCACAGAACTATCTTTTCCCCATTTAATTACTTGCCTCTTTGGGTCTATGGGTCATCAGAGCCTATTGCTGTCTCTAGTGCCTGGTGTTTCTCATCTCTTATTAATTCCCTTGATAAAAATCTCTGGAGTAAAACCTTCTGAGTGTGCCATCTGTTGACTGTGGGACCCAGCTACTGCAGCCTCCTTTTACCAGGAGCGGCACTGTCTATACAGTTCTGCTTTCAGGAGTAATTTAGGGGCTGAAGTTCAGTACTATGCTTCATCTTGTTCCTTCCCACCCAGTTTTAAAATTACAGATTCTTTCAGAAATAACAAGAAGATATTTCCTTAATCTCTGGTTTAGTTTAATTTTAATTTTCATCAGAATTGTAAACACAACTTTCCTAATTAACTGGAAAAATATAGTTTTACTAGAAATGATATTACTAACTCAAAAGAACATAGGAAGAACATTTTACGATTAGAATTATGATGGAAGATCCCAGGTGCCTTCCAAAGATAGCTCCCTACGTGTGATATTCTTGTTCTTACTTCTGTGCAAGGACTTAACATTGTCACTACCTGAATAATCCTTAATTCCTTAATCTATGGGGAGTCAGTTGGGCTTCAAATGCAGAATGTAAAGGAAGTTCTTTGCTTGAAAATTAGGATTCAACATAAGGCCAAAGCACTTGACATCTGCCCTAAACTTTTATTTCATTTGTTTAGCTTTACTCATTGTGTGTGTGTATTAACATAAAATTAAAAATTCAGTTATTGATCATTCTACCAACATTTCAAGTATTAAGTAGCCACTAGAAACTAGTGACTGACATAGTGAGTAGCACAGATATAAAACATTTCTATCATGGAAAGGCTTATTGGACAGCACCAAGAAATATTATAGAAATACTTACATAATCATATAAAATTAAATATACAAGGTTGTTCATTGAAACATTATAATAGCTGAAATGAAATAGTTAAATATTTATTTAGCACAATAAAATAGCTAAATATTTATTTAGCACAATAAAATTTTCCATCTGAAAGGGAATGGTGAAGTCAATGATAGAAATATTTATTCTGGCTTGGCACCTGTGGCTCAGTGGGCTAAGGTGCCAGCCACATACAACTGAGCTGGCGGGTTTGAATCCAGCCTAGGCCCACCAAACAACAATGATGGCTGCAACCAAAAAATGGTCGGGTGTTGTGGTGGGTGCCTGTAGTCCCAGCTACTTGGGAGGTGGAGGCAAGAGACTTACTTGATCCCAGGAATTGGAGATTGCTGTGAGCTGTGATGTCACAGCACTCTATCCAAGGTGACAGCTTGAGGCTCTGTCTCAAAAAAAAAAAATGAAAAAGAAATGTTTATTCTATGATGCAACAAATTGTCATTAAGAATGATGTGGTTCTATATACAATGTATATATGTTTTAAACATTACACTGTACCTTAAATATATACAAGTATTAATGTTTCAATTAAAAACAAAATAAAACTAAAATGAAAAAAGATAGTTCTAAATGTACTAACATAGGATGATAGCTGAGTTCTATAAAAATATGTACATTACTATATGATTGAGTTAAAATACTTTTTAATATGCTGTTTACGCTGCCGTTTGTCTGTAAAATAAGTTAATAAGAATACTCATAGGTAAGTATTCTATTCTTTTAATGAAGAGTGCATTAATGAAGAATCTTTTAATGAAGAGTATTTTTTAGATTTTTTGAGGAATCTTTTCTTTACTTAAATTTCAAAATATTAAGGGGGTTCCAGAGTGTCTAACCTGAGGCCTGTCAGCCGCACATAGGTTAAGGCCTGTTTTGCTTATCTGTGGTGTCATATATCACAAAAATTATACACAGACCATTTTTTATTTGCTCATTAGCTTTTGTTAGTGTTTGTGTATTTAGTATGTGGCCCAAAAAAATTCTTGCAATGAGCCCCAGAAAATAAAAATGTTGACCACCCTTCGATGGATCACTTTTAGAATGTGAGCCCTGGATACAGGTGTGCCCTTTGTCAAAATAACGTTCATTGTACCCATTAGGGAGATTATTGCTCCTCTCTTCCTCTCTCCTCCTCCCTGCTTGATTTCCACTGAGTTTTGGTTCCCTCTGTGCTTATTAGTTAGTTCCAAATGAACAGTGAGTACAATTTTGTTTGTTTGTTTTTCCATTCTTGAGATACTTTACTTAGGAGAATGGTCTCCATTTTCACCCAGTTTGTTACAAAAGATATTAATTCATCTTTTTATGGCTGAATAGTACTCTGAGGTATACATGTGCCACATTTTATTAATCCACTCATGAATTAATGAGCACTTGGACTGATTCCACATCTTTGCCATTGTGAATTGTGCTGCAGTAAACATTTGAGTGTAGGTGTCTTTTTGATGAAAAAATCTTCTTTTCCTTTGGTTAGATACCCATTAGCGGGATTGCTGGATCAGATGATAGGTCCTCTTTTAGTTCTCTTGCTCTTTTAGTGAAGATTTACTGAGCTAGTATTTATAAAACATTTAACAGTGCAGGGCATATAGTAAGTACTCCATTACTCTTTGTTAAATGAATTGTGTAAACCTTAATAAATCATTCTCTACTCAAAGATAATAAAGCTATTCTTCTAGATTTTCTTCTAAGAGCTTAATTTTTTTCATTGTGTCTTTAATGAATATGCAATTTATTTTTTATCTTTTTTGTATAAATTAGGGATCTCCCTCCTTTGTCATAAAGAAGACAGCTGTAGCAATACAAGCATGATGTATGCAAAAAAAGGTAATTTGTTGTATCATCTCTGCGACTTACCATAGGTTTGGGTCTCTGCCATGCTGATCTAAACCAGCTTGGTGTGTACCTGGTGAGCATACCATAACATTTAACATTAATAGGGTATTGCAGTTGATGACTCTCAGTTTCTCTTGAATGCTAAGCATTAGGAGTTAGTGTTTTGTCTAGATTTTAAAAAGCAAAAAGACAAAAATATGTCACTGATACCTCTTGGATTTTTTCAACAACAAATAAGCTGAGGATTAGCAGTATTCAAGGGATGGGACTTATTTCAGATTTTTACTAGACTTTTACTATATGCCTTACTATTAGCTTTCAGGAGATAATTGTAGGTCTACAGCACAGCACTTGCTGGAGGAAACACCTGCCTTGATACAGGATATGATGGAAGAAACCTGGTGATTATACACATTTGGGTCAAGACGCATGTTTTCCTCAGAAGTCTTAAGATTTAAACATTGCAGTGATTCCATTTTTCCCAATACTGACTAATAATGCCATTTTTGCAATAAATTATAATTAATTTCTATACCTGCTTTTGCCTCTCTCTGAGATTTCTATTCTGAACTTTATCCATTATCATAATGTATTCATGATTTAGCTTTCTAGTTGTAAATATAATAGAAAATCTTAAATGTATGTATGTATACTGTAGATTATGATAATAGGACAATAGAAAAAATGCAGTTGACCATCTGAAACTTAAAATATATATTGTTTCTGGCAAAAACACTAAGTCTCAAAAATTAATATTGATATTATAGATGAAAATGCAATAGTCTTAGAACAGAACAAAGAAAGCTTTATTATACTTGATCTTAGCCAAAAGGCCAAGAAGCGATGGGGAAGAAAGCCTAATTATAAAGAGGAAATAACTTCATATGTTCTGTCCAACTGTAAGTTTGTCCATATTCAGATCCAGTAATTGGATGTTCTCATATAGTACCTCTTTTCTTTGGGATCTGAAAAATTGATGAAAACTACAGTAAGAAATCAGTATAAAATGAAATGACTTAAAAGTATAAAGTGAGTACAAGAAACGCAAGTCAAAACCACAATGCAACATCATCCTATACCTGTTAGGGATGACTATTATCAAAAAGATGAGATAAAGTGTGATCAAGGGTGTGGATAAAGGGATTTTTTGTGCAGTGCTGGTGGAAAGGTAGAGTGTATCCATTTTGGAAAACAGTAGGGGTATTCCTCAAAAAATTAAAAATAGAATCACCATACGAACCAGCAATCCTTCTTTTGGGTCTATTTCCTCCCCCTGCCAATGAAATCAACACTTTGTAAAAATATTCTTCAATATCTATTCATTGCAGCATTATTCACAATAGCCAAAAAATGTCTATAACACTTGAAAGTATAAAGAACATGCAGTACACTACAATAAAAAAATGCAAGAAAAAAAATCTATCCTCAAATTCAGTTTTTACACATAACTTAAAATTTACCATCTTAACGATTTCTAATTATATACTTCAGTAGTGTTAAGTGCACATTCACATTGTCATAAAAGAGATGTATAGAACTTTTTCATTTGCAAAACTGAAACTATCTCCATTAAATAATTTTGATATATTGAACGGTGCCTGTGGCTCAATGAGTAGTGTGCTGGCCCCACCTACCGAGGGTGGTGGGTTCAAACCTGGCCTTGGCCAAACTGCAACAAAAAACAGCCAGGCATTGTGGCAGGCACCTGTAGTCCCAGCTACGCGGGAGGCTGAGGCAAGAGAATCACCTAAGCCCAAGAGCTGGAGGTTGCTGTGATGCTGTGGCACTCTACTGAGGGCAACAGAGTGAGACTTTGTCTCTAAAAAATAAATAAATAAATAATTTTGATATAAATCAAGAAATGCCTGAATAATTTAGTAGTTTGTGTCTGTAAGATCTAAAGTCATTTCGGGGGACAGCATTTATGCCTCCTCTTCCTCCAGTTGTTAGCAATCGTAATTGAGTGGGTTTTAAATATGGGATTTGTTATTTCAATCTGAACCAGAAACATATTTTAAGTATCAAAATTAGGTTATCTTTGAATTTGCACTAATTAAAAAAGTAAACAATTTTCATAAATTATGTGTGCCTTGTTGAAAATGTCAATTGTTCTTGATATCTATTTGTAAAAGTTTTAAAATATATATTTTTTTATTGAATCATAACTGTGTACAATGATTCAATCATGGGGTACAGTGTGAAGGTTTCACATACAATCTGAGATATTTTCATCAACCTAACTGACATAACATTCATGAGATTTTCTCATTTACTACGTGAAAACATTTTTGATCCATATTTAGAAGTTTTCTCCTGACCCTTCATATATGAACCACAAGTGTGATCTCACCCTTTATCCTCTCTCCCTCCTCCTACTCCCTCCCTTTCCCTCCCTCTCCCCTTTCCGCGTCTTCTTGTGTAATAAACTGTGGTACATGTATACCATGGAATATTATGCAGCCTTAAAGAAAGATGGTGACTTATCCTCTTTCATATTTACATGGATGGAACTGGAACATGTTCTCCTTAGCAAAGTATCTCTAGAATGGAAGAAAAAGTA